>VCJE01000983.1:0-10893 GCA_024140265.1 Backusella liffmaniae | reverse complement strand
AAAGAAAAAAAAAAAAAAAAAAAGGAAAACGAAAGGAAAGAAAACATCAAGTTTGTGAGATGGCAGAGATTGTCAATATCGTATTTGTGTGTTTAAAATAGGCAAAAAAAAAAGCAGCAGTGCGCGGAGAGTGGCTGTGCCAACTCAAATTCTGGGTAACCAGAAAGTGGCACAAATTTTTTTTTAAGGAGAACAGACATAACATCTTCTTTTCTACATCTCTCTTTCTTTTTCTTTTTAATTTTGTTACTAAAATGCAAGGAAATCAAAGAGAAAGAATACCCTCCATCGGCCATGAGTCATTTACAGGGATTGATATGCCAGACGACATTTATATGCTGGATATATCAGCGGACAAGACACGCATGGCTATTATATACAAAACCGGATCAACACAACAGACAAAATTAGAGGAAGGTCATGAACGATTTACGCTCAGACTTTATGACTTACCAACCGAAGAAGACCCGAAAAAAGACGCAGTACCAAACACAGCATTCGAGGAACAAGACGTTAGTTTTATCGCATCAAGTAACAATCAAACCTATATATTTTTATCTTGCTCCGGAAAGAATGGGTATGTCGCCCTTTCATTTGTGGAAATGTCTATTCTTGGCCAGCATGTATTTCCTTCTGCTCGACTTTCAAAATGTTATATATATGGGAATAGTGCGTTGCCCAATGAAATCACTTTTCAGGGTCGAGCTGTCTTTATGGAAACGAAACTGGCATTGGTTGGCAGAGTTGCCGTAGATATATATGATGTCTTTCCCAACAACGTTGTTAAAAAGGCATACACGTTAGACTCGGAAGTGCTAACCAAGGGTTATGAGGCAGCAAAACATCACAGTGAATTCATCAAGGACGTTTCATGGGCAAAGTTTAGAAAACGCGGACCCCGAGAAGTCATTCCAGTAGCAGGTCACAACATCATCACCATGTCGCGACATATAAGCAATAATATCTTGATCACACAGTACGGAAGTATAGAGGATGGAAACATTGTGAGAATATGGTCGATTCTTGATGGAACATTGTTGACATCCTACAAGTCAAAGAACGTGGAGCACGTCTTGGCCATTTCTGATAATTACCGCTATATTGCGACCTATGATGAAGAAGACAAGACAGCAAGGATTTACTGTACAAAAACCAGCGTTGTGTTGCATACCATTCCCATCCGTGCACAGGCAGACCAAAATAGCAGATATACACTCACCTATATGCGATTCTTTGGAGATGGACGCTATCTCATTATTTCAGGATACAAACCAGCTACCCAGAATCCTTCGGACTATAGAAACTACCAGTTTGAAGTTTGGTGCGTCCCAGCACATAAATTGCTCATGTCTGACGAAACACGAGTTTATTCTAAAACCTCCATCTCACCATTTGCCATGGAGTTCCAAAACAAACACGGTAAAGACACAAAAAAAGCGGTTTTAGCCAAGCCAAATGAAAATCTCAAGCCTGGTCGTCAGTTCAACCTTCCAGAAGTAAGAGCCATCTATACAACCAGAGACCAAAACCGAACTCGAATCACTGCAAAAACACTTTTTAGACAAGATTGGATATATCCGTTAAATGACGTACCCAAGACTTGGAAAGTCTCAAGTGGACCAATGCCCCAAGAACAATGCAAAATCACCTTGCTAATGAAGCCAAATGAGAAATATCTGGACAACCTCGACAAGAGACCGGAACTCACCGATCCTTTGAATGAATTTAAAAATTTACTCTGTTATTCCATTCAAATGGATACCGACTACTATATACTACGTTTTGGACTATACACTGTGCAACTATGGCGCCTTAAAGAAATGTATTCAAATACTTCAGAAACAGACAAAACACAAAAGGGATTCCAGCTTGAAGGTAATCCCTACTTTTATAAATCCATGGAAG
Organism: Backusella liffmaniae; assembly: GCA_024140265.1. Classification (NCBI taxonomy): domain Eukaryota; kingdom Fungi; phylum Mucoromycota; class Mucoromycetes; order Mucorales; family Backusellaceae; genus Backusella; species Backusella liffmaniae. Next base: position 8,988 of record VCJE01000983.1, on the reverse strand, counting down.
CCAACGAGTTGGTTTACATTAGAGCTTACAAGGCAACTGACTATGGAGGCGGATTCACATTCAAAGATGATTGGAAAATTGGTCTCAAAGGAGTTATTCCCGAAATAATTTTTATGAACGACACCGGACACATCTTTGTAGAAATCGAACATCAATTTGAATACTACAAAAACAAGTCAATTCAACCCAGTGACAGTAACTCGAGAGAATTGATCAAAGCCTTTGAAAAGAAATGGCCGTTCAAGAAATTTGTGCAAGCAAAAAACAAGATTGCTTATAAAATTGTGGATGTGGACGAAATTTTCTTGCCAATCTCAAAAACACCCATTTCAAACAATCGATCATCAACGATGGATTATATTGGAAGTCCAACGGATTCAGATTTCCATGAGATTGAAAGTGCTTGTCGTGCATTACATCATATCAATGGTGCCGATCAGGTAAAGCTTTGTTGTATACACAAGACGTTTAACTTATAATTATACTAGGGTACAAACAGACCTAAACTGAACGATGACATGTTGCGCATGTTTAACGACAAGGTTTACCAGATCATTGAAAGACTACTTGATATGAAAAGGACTGTCAAGTTTTTCACAACTGTCTCTGGAAGCAGAACACTTGCCATGCTTGCCTCTTTTCCACTTGGTCAGAAACTACTGAAAACGATCATTACAACACCAAGAATTCCTATCAATATCTTTAGTTATACCAAAGAAAGGAATGTACAGGAGAGCGTTCTGACGGTGCTCATTGAAAAGAATAAGGATGATCTGTTTAATGTATTCTTTAATCGTGTCTTGGCGGATTCTTTTGATGCGGGACCAGGAAATCTGTCTGCAGTTATGGATGCCCTCTTGTATCTTCAGGATCAAGGCATATCAGGTAAGATTTTTTTAAATTTTTGTTCGTCATTTTATCCCCCCCCCCCATTTCAAATTTTAAACACTTTTTTTTCTCTATAGAACTTTTGTTAAACTGTAGCAAGAAACTCTCGTATATTCATGTCGATTTTAGCAAACATCCAATTCTCCGCTCAGAATACAATGACAAGATCAAGATGAAGTCACTCCAGCAAGATTACATCCCTAGTCTTCGCACACTTGAAAGTTGTTCTGCACTCGAACAAATCGACAAGTACGATAATACGATACGCGACCGTTTCCTTTTCAGCTATTCCAAATTAAAGCGCAACAAATTTCTTGTGCATCTTGGTGCCGTTCCTTCCACGCTCTATTGGTATATGTTTGGTGAAAGCAAGACCACCACAAGTCTTGCTGGACTTTGTGTTGTGCCACTCCCCCGATTCAATGACTACAAGACCCAGCCTGAAGAAAACATTTATAATGATGACGAAAAGAAAAACATGAGCCTATATAAAGAGACATATTATCGGAAATCCCCAAGCGGTAACAAAAAAATCCCCAACGACAATGTCAAACAAGGCAGATCGATAGAATCCATGAAAGAAAAGGACGCGTTTGAAAAAATCCACTATCAAAAGCTGAGTCCATTTACCCGCACCGCCTCGAGTTCAAGCGACAATCAGATTTTTAAACAAGGTGATACCGTCATGGAGGTGCTTACCCAGTACAAGTGGAAAACGTTTGCCCGCACAAAGTTTTATTGGGTCCTACTTGTACATGTCATCTATTATGTATCGTATTCAACCGGTGTTTCGTTTACGCAGGAACTGTATGGTTATACACCTGGAGATAGACCTAGTCATCCCGGCCATTATGTATCGTTTGTGGTCATGTTTTTGTCTGCTTTTACACTGTTGGGCCAGGAGCTGAGACAGTTTAGGGTGAGAAAATTGGAATATGTTACATCGTTTTATAATTGGATTGATCTGGCCGCTTTTGCGCTTCCAATAGCTGCATTTGGTATGCTTTTGACTGGAAATGAACTTCTGGTAAGTTTTTTATTGAATGATTTCCTTATAAAACTAATGTGAAATGTACTTTACTAGCTTGATGTCGACTCTGTTGCTGCTCTTGTTTTGTGGACGCATGCTATACTTCGACTTCGTGTGTTTTGTCAATTTGTAAGTAATAATGTATTCTATATTGTTGATTGCGTTTTAAACTCGATAAAAAGGGTAAACTATTAGAAATCATTATCCAACTATCAGGAAAAGTCATGCCCATCATTTGTATCATGATATTGGTTGTTTTTGCATTCACCCATGCCTTCATTATCCGACTCCGACTGATGGATGATCAAGTATTCCAGGAGCAATTCCAAGGTGGTCTGACAAAGGAGGACGGAACACCTATAGAAGGTGCTCCCACATACACTATGTATGATACAAGCTCAGCGAATGATTTTTCAAATGTGTTTAGAGCCTTTACGATTGTTTGGTTCTTTATTTTTGGTATATTTGATCCTATCAATGATGGTGATGTTGGAGATGATACCATGACACTTATCTTGGCTATTATCTTTTCTTTTGTTACTGTTTTGATCTTTTCCAACATGGTAATGTAAGTGTGTTTTCTCTTTTTTGTATACAATGATACTGACTTTACAACCTAGTGCGCTCATGTCGAGTACAGTCGAAGATGTAAAAAGACGTGGAAACAAAGTATGGATCTCACATTTTGCAGGTAAGGATATAAATCTCCCTTCTTTTTCTTAAGAAAAGGAATTGACTAGACTTGAATTTTATTTTATAGCTGTTGTTGCTGAAGTTGAGATGCTATGGTGTACACCTCGTCAAAGATATGATCGTAAAAACAACCCATCTTATATTTATTACGTTGCAAACGTCAAAACCATAAGAAGTCAGGCTGAGCTTATCCGCGATGAAACAAAGAAATTAATAGAAGAGCTCAACGACGAAGAGAACTAAAAAACTATACATCATACAACATTCCCCTCTTAATAAACAATATCCTTTCCTTCAATGTAAATGAAGAATAACATGTTCACTTTGTCACATTTATCTACACTCAACCTTATCAAACAAGCCACCAAAGTTTTTGATTTTTTAAATGAAGAAAAAAAAAGTTTCCTCTTTTGTTTTCCTTGATACCAAAAACATTAAAATGAAGAAAGCAGAACAGGACATTCTTCCACGTAACCAATGGCCTTTCACCGAAGTACTATCCGATCAACATGAAAGAACGCTCGAAACAGTTGACGTTTACATTACTACTGTCGAGCCCAAACAAACCAACACCATCTTAAAGTAAGCTTCACTCATATAATATCCTCCTCTGCCTAGGCTAACAGACTGCAAGAGGTTTTCTCAAAAACATTTACCAGCTTTACAAGGACTAGAACACTGTAAAAGAATTCGACGCATACCCCAAGACCAAGGCTTTGTGCTTGAAGTGATCCTCTGTCTCCATGACAAGCTGACGGAAGCCCATCTCGTCCAACTCTTGCAGCAACATAACCTAGACATTCCCATCAAAACAACGCCGGTGTCACGTCATGCACCTCTTAACAAACACCAATATCTTGCATGGAACGATCTATGGCCATTGACATATCGAGAGGATACCCGACAGGATCCCAAGTTTAGACAGGAGGACATTGACAGGATACATCAACATATGAAGGGTATCATGGATAGGGTGGCATGTCGTATTGTGGATCCTGTCAAGAACAAGGTGATGGCAGAGGAGGTAGATGATCGATTGGGGCATCCGTTACACCATGCAGTGATGAATTGCATTGATGCTATTGCACAAAAGGAAAGAGAACAGGATGGTGATGATGGAGGTAGAAACAAAAGGAAAATAAGTCATATGACCGAAGAAGAGGATAAGAAGACTGCCTATTTATGTACGGGATATGATGTGTATACAACATATGAACCATGTGCAATGTAAGGAAGTGTAATATATATCATGGAAAATAGTCCAACAATGATTTATTATTATTATTATTATTATTATTAGGTGCTCTATGGCGCTTGTTCATTCCAGAGTGGCTAGGGTATTTTATAGTCAAGTTTCTAAAACAGGATGTTTGGGAACTAATTATAAAATACACTCTCATTCAAGTCTAAATCATCATTTCCGGGTGTTTAAAGACGTTTTGAAGGATGGTGTCTCTCCTTTGCCTGATAATCTCATGGATCAAGAATTGTAAATACAATAGAAATAAATATTTTTAAGAGTTTGTGAACGGACATTTAAAAGAAGTGAATGGTCTGGGGGTGGCTTGAGTGTGTGTGTTTTCTTTCGTTCTCTCTTTACTAGAAGCATGCTTTTATTACAAAAGAGTGTTATTAGACTAGGTTTATTTAAAAGAGCCTATTCTACAGGCCAAAAGAAAGTGGATTGTTACATTTCCACCTTGAACGATGTCTATTCCAATTTAGCAATTGAGGAATGGCTGTTGAGAGAGACTAAACCCGATCAGCATATTTTATATTTATGGCGAAATAATCCTTGTGTTGTTGTTGGGAGAAATCAAAACCCTTTTCAGGAGTGTAACTTGAGATTTATGCGAGAAAATAATATCCCACTTGTGCGTAGAAGATCTGGTGGAGGTGCAGTGTATCATGTAAGATAAGAGAAGAAAATGTATGCATAAAATATACAAGGTATAGTGAATTCGGTGGGGGATTAATGAATGTATATAATTAGGATATGGGTAACTCCATTTATACCATCTTTATGCCACGTGAGGCCTTTTCTAGAAGAAGAAATGCTGAGCTTGTAGCCGAGGCACTTGTTCAGCTCGATATCCCGGCAGGCGTAAACGAGCGTCACGATATTGTTGTGGATGGTCATAAAGTCTCTGGAAGTGCTTACAAGATCACCAGTAAACGAGCATACCATCATGGCACAATGCTGATTGATGCTGATACTGAAATATTAAAAGGCTGTTTGTCCAAAAAGAGAATGACCAAGGCAAGTTATTCAAGGGTAACTAATAATAATAATAATACTAGATTATTAAAATATCAGTTGATAAATATAGAAAGGCATTGTATCAAAAGGTGTAGAGTCAGTACCTTCGCCGGTAACAAACCTTCGCGAGTATTCGTTTACTGTGGATCATCAACAGTTTTGTGAGTCTGTCATGAACGAGTTTTCTCATGCATACAATGATGGTGTTCCATTACAGGTATACAGTAGACATAGTTCGATATAAATAAAGTGCGTGTCTCATCTGATTCATTCTTTATTATCCAGCCAATCATTTTTGATAAGAATAGCGTCCTTCCAGAAAAGGTGCAGGAGACAAGAGATGAGCTCTTGACCTGGGATTGGCTTTACGGCCAAACACCGGAATTCACAAACACAGCCGAAACTGACTTTGAGTGGGGGCACGTGGTATAGTACATCTTTCGAAGAAAATACAGCCATAGGATACTGAATACATGTCTATTTTAGAAAGCATACCTCAAGGCAAGACATGGAAAGATCATAGAATCAGAAATCACCACAAATAATAATAAAGGCATCCATGAACCTACAATTACAGCCGCACTCTCTGTGTCGTTGCAAGGTTAATATATTAAATTTAAATGAAAATAAGAGAGAGTGAGTAAACTAAATATTGCAAATATATTAGGGTGCAACTATTCTGAGTTTGCCATCCAACAAGCCATCGAGAAAATAGAGACCCAGGTACCAGGCCTTATTAATTCGGAAAATTGCCATATTTCCAATGACATCGAGCATTGGTTAACTGATAGGTTATAGGCCATCTGACCCCTTCCTTTTGTCAAACAAATGTCAACTGCCTTTCTTTTTGAATGACGTTTTTATTACCTTTTTATTTTCAATATAAAAAGAAAAGTAAAGCTTGGATAGAACTCTTCTTTTTCTTTTTTAAAACAATTTTCTAAATAAAAACAAATTATAACAATGGGATCTCAACATAGTATTGAAATGAAGTACTTTTATCCAGCCATGGGAGGTAACCCAATACCATTTGTCCGTCGTCGCCACTCTGGAGGACACTGGATTCCCTACTATCAATATTGGCTTATGGCTCAGAATCGAATGTATCATCCAATGAATGCGCCAATGATTACGCATCCAGATATGGTAGATCCAGTTGGTGGAAATGCTACATATTCTCCTTATAACAATGCGTATCCTCGACATAATTCCATTAGTTATAGCACCAATGGTTATTTCTAAACTTCCAGCTTGTTCTCCGATCCCTTCCTGCTAAATATAATCCGTGATTATTTTATATAAATTTTGTTCCTGTTTATGCTTTTTTTCTTCTTCCTACGTACATATGCTATCTCTTCTTTTTCATTGAAATATTCCCTTTTTTTCTATTTTAAATTATGTATCAAATTGAGCTCGTTTTCTATTTTTGTAAAATAAATAAAACCTTTTTTTTAAACTTCATTTTAATGATTTTGCATAAATTAAACGCGTTTTATTTTTAAATGAATCATTTTATTAAAAAAATATAGCAAACTCTATTTAAATGTGGACTGAGATGAATATACTCATAGTTAGCTAAGCTCTTTTTCTCTCCTTTGAAAGGAAATAGAATAAAAAAAAAGCACACACGTAATGAATCATCTTGATATTTTTTTAGATTGGTTCATTATAGCTTATTAAACAAAGAGAAGGGGAACTTTTCTAAGCGAAAGTGGGTACAAATTCAGGTAACCAAAGCTTTCCCTTTTCACGTATATTTTTGCTGGGGAAGAAAACAGATAGCCTTAAATTGCCATTACTTTTTATCATATGATATTCGTCGCTCTGCCCTATAGGCTTGCTGCCAATAAATAAGAATATATTTTTAGATACAAGTCCTCCTCTTCGTCATAAGAACCTATTGCCTAATATAGATTTTAGCTTGGAAGAGAAGAGGACCTGGGTAACTCTTAAGTTGGATAATGTAACTCAAAATCGATTTTCTTAAAACATTTCAATAATAAAATACATATTGCCTCTCTTTGTTTATAACTGCGGGTTTTATTAAAAGAAATACAGCCCATTTATTCATTAACTAATAATGCCTCTTTAAGTTTATTAGTATTGTGTTAAACTGTTAAAAGAGGCGGGAAATAGAGGTTACACGTAATCGAGCAAACTTTTTGTACTTTTTGTACTTTTTGTGTGAAAACATAGTCAAAAAGTCGCTTTTTAATGATATAATGAAGGTATGTACAGATTTAGTTTAATATCTTTTTCAAATGAAGGACTGTTGTCTTTTTTTTTTAAAAAAAAATCATTTGGTAAGATACCAAAAATAGTTTAAATTTTTCGTTTTTGAAATGTATATATTCTCATTGAAGTGTAAGAATAAACGGAAGAGAACCTGATTGGTGAATATGACAGAATCAAAACTATACTCAAAGGAAGGTTGATCATGAACATTGTTTATCGGAATAGCGACTTTTACTGTATTATGTCATGACACACTTTTTTTAAAATTTTACTTCTAATAATATACTTTATTCTTCTCTATTGCTAATGAATAGCTAATACTATCATAATTAATCATGTTGGTACTAATTAATTGTCATTAATTATGATAGTAGTACCTCAATAGAAGAAATGGAAGAAGATATAAAAAAAAAGTGGGCGATGCAATTGTCACTTGCCTTTTCGGCTGATCACATCAAAAAAAGTGATTCCTAGAAAATGCAAGGCATTTTGTCTTTTATTTTTGCCAAGTCGTGACTCTCTCTTTCTCTCTCTCTTTTTAGTAGTAGTATATATCTCTATTCAGTTGTACTATTAACGAAGGTATCACATGTTATACAAAGGCACTTTTATTTGTTTGTCGACATCATGCACGTCCTTCATAAATATTTACTTTTTTCTGAAAGCGTATTTCCATAATAACTTTAGTTTATAATAAGTGAAAGAGGATGGTACACTTATCGGTTAACAATACATGTTCAAACCCTCGTTGTATGATAATGTGGTTTCTGGTCAAGTGCGAAAGGGAAGGCCGCCAAAAGGGAATGCGTTGATAAATTTCATATGTGTTTCTAAACATTTACGCTCCGCTCAAAACTTGCATCTTTTTTAAGCAACTTCTTCCTACATACACTCCTTCTTCGTCTTCGTTTTTGTTGAAACATCATGGCTCCTACTCATAAAACTACTTTTGATCCCAAAAAAGTAACTACAATTTTTGTTCTTGGTAATAACTTTTGTATAGAATGCAGTGGTCTAGAGAAAACTGACTTTATATTACAATAGGTGGTCCTGGTGCTGGAAAGGGTACCCAGTGCGAGAACATCACACGAGATTATGGACTTGTTCATCTTTCAGGTAATAGAAGAGAGCTTTTAATAAACTCCCCATATCTCACCACTTTATAACAGCTGGTGACTTGTTGCGTGAAGAACAAAAACGCGAAGACTCCACTTATGGTCAATTGATTGCCGAGTACATTCGCAACGGACAAATTGTTCCCATGGAGATCACCATTGCCCTCTTGGAGGCCGCAATGAAGGAGTCGATTGAAAAGGAAAACAAGAAGCAATTCTTGATTGATGGTTTCCCTCGCAAGATGGATCAGGCCGAGAAATTTGAAGAGACTGTCGTCGAAGCTAGATTTGTTCTTTATTTCGCCTGTGGAGAAGAGACTTTGTTGAAACGTCTTTTGAAACGTGGCGAGAGCTCGGGTAGATCTGATGATAATATCGAATCTATCAAAAAGAGATTTAAGGTTTTTGAGGAAACTAGCTTTCCTGTTATTGAAGCTTACGAAAAGCAGGATAAAGTGAGAAAGGTAATGTAAAAAATGAATTTATTTTTGGGGGATGTTATAGTGGAGTTAATATTTTGTCATTTAGATCAACGCTGAACAAGATGCAGACTCAGTCTACAACGATGTCAAGAAGGTGCTTGATGAAGGACTTTAAAAAAGTTTATTCTGATATTACTCCCATCATTTCATCCCCATTTTTACTTTTGTTACTATAATAGAGTTTGTTTTTTATTGTTATATATGTCTTTTTCAAGAAAATAAGAATAAAATTCAAATTAATGAGAAAAGGAGAGTAATTATTAAGAAAAGGTTGATGAGAATATG
>VCJE01000978.1:5405-18956 GCA_024140265.1 Backusella liffmaniae | reverse complement strand
TAAAAAGTGGCCAGGTGGCCATTTTGACTAGGGATGAATATAATAAAAAGTGGCCGGGTGGCCACTGTTGTGAAGATGTCTTTATATTCGTATTATTATATGTACAAGACTTATACATAAGCTTGGTATAATCATATTATTACTATTTATACGAAGATACACATAATATATTCCAACATCAGTAATCAGCATTTACTTTAAGATAGATAATACATTTTATTTATTATATTTGATTATTATTATAACAAAATCAATGGCATAATCATAGATGAAAACTCTACAATTCATATATGTTTTATGGAAGATATTTCAGATATGTCCGAGAAGATTCCAGAATATATTACTTCTATTCGGGGTTTGATAAAGAGATCCAATCTCTTTAGTTAGATCCTGAGGAAAGTGCTGGTTCCTTCATCCTCTAGTAAATTTCTCTATCATTGGTTTTCATAAAATATGATTATTCATCATACTCCTTCCACTTCTTTCTATATCATTATATCCTCGCTTCCCAAAAACTATAAAAGTTCTGTATTTTTCCCATTGTAAATAATCATACTTTTTCTAAATAACTTTCAAAACAATAAAGATCCTGATTGAGTTATCGCGACTTAACGTCTTTGTTAATTGTTATATTATTAATTATACTTACCTGCACAACAGCCATTTTACGAAGGTTAAAAGAAAGTAGTGACCACGTGGCCATTATACGATGGTTAAAGAAAAAAAAGTGGCTTGGTGGCCAGGTGGTGCAGTCGTTTTAAATGTTTTGCGTAAGCTGATTTTTTTTTGTTTTGCTTTTTTTACTATAAAAATTTTAACGATGTCCTCATCAGACAAAGTACCCGACATTTTTTTGACTACTTTTGGACTTAAAAGTGGAACGGATCTTCCACTTAAAGTATATAACTGGAATGTACCACCTGAGTTTATGTACTGCTTTAGTTTAGACGACGATGTGGTTACGTCCGTGGCCATGGAGGAATCAGTTGATATCCTTGGGATGGAATGGATTCTATATACCGGATCACAAAATTTAGCTACCAATGTAACTCCATCTTAACGTCCTATTAGAAGACTAATTGACCTTAATTACTATAAGGTTCATCGAACTATGCCTAAGGCGATGGAGATTGATCCTATTGTTAGTGTTGAAAAGACAACTAAAACTGTTCAAAAAGGCAAAAAAGGGACCAGCACTTGCACGACTAGAGGACCTTACATCTTGTACTCCCCACATAAAATACAAGAGTTGATTGATTTGGTGTTTCTGTGTGGATATTCGGCTAGAAAGGCAGGATTAGAACTTGGTTTTGCAGTTCGCACTGCGCAACATTATTGCCGTCAGTACAGACTCGATGAAGATAAGGTTCTTCCTGGAAAAAAACCTCAGTCTGGAGGCGTTTCTAAATAGCTTTTTGGAGAACACACCTTGTTTTGCAGAGATTATTTCGACGAGAACGTAACTGCAAGACTTTGGCAAGCTAGACAAGTCAAACATGCTGTTCTCGTAAACAACTACGAAATTGGCTTCCATGTACCAAGTCTGTGTCGCTGTTTCCCCAACTGAACACCATGTGCTTAAAAGAAATTCGACCATATGATTCTTACTTTAGAATCCCTCCTAATCCAGAAGAGCCGGAATTAGAGGATTTACGAAACAGCATCACCAAGATTATTGATTTTGGCCACTGCGATTACATGGGACAGTTATTGGCTTCAGGTGTATGTCATAGGCTAACCTCACTCACATTGGATGTTGATTCTGATATAAGCATAGGCGAAGCAGAACACATAGTCACCCTTTTCAAAAACGCTCCTAACTTGCTTAAGCTATCTATGACTGTTCCTGTCTTTAATATTCCCACACTTGACTTGCTACATGCAGATCTTCAACAACTCGAAACTTTCGTGTTGAATTGCGTAGATTTTTTAATTGACGAACACGACCATTTACCAAACAATATCTCCTTAGCATCGTCCATAAACAATTTATCACTTCATGTCGGAACTCTCCACGCCAATACGGAACTCTTATTACTCGAATATATAAAACAAAAGTACAACAACATACACAGCTTTGGTTTATATGACCTCTATCCTGATAACTGGAATGAGCAAAATATTTCTCGTCTGACCACATCTGGATATATATCTTTCATTCAGCACTATGGTCAGCAACTAAAGCCGCTACATATACAATCATTATTATCTGAATCTACTATGTTCATCTTGATGTATGGGCTTGATTATAAGCTAGAATCTCTGGCAATAACAGACATCGCTAGTACAAATATATTTTAAATGCTTGTTGCATCGAATCAGCATACATTCATCAAAGAACCCACTAAAAAATATTGACTCCTCAGGCACACCGTTTGAACTATTAGATCGATTCACTTGTCTTGGTAAACTTGAATTATGTTATATAACTATTGATGATTATCGACCCACAGTCGACCTCAATGCTTTATTAAACTATTGCCCAAATACATTGACGTCTCTTACACTTGGGGATACAATACTGACGTGTAATCAAACACCTGATCAATCACAAGAGCGATACAGCCTTCAAAAGCTGCAGCTGGATAGTAATGATACTCCTTCTGGATTTGGATTGTTTATTTCAAGATATTGCCACAAATTGACACATCTTACATTTAATGGCTCCAACCCTTTCGTCATGGCGCTTAATATTCCAAATATTCACCTATCTTGCTTTAACCTAAAGAATCCTACTAGAAAAGGATATCTTGATATCTCTGTGACAGAGTTAGACGGCAACCATCGCTCTTACGGTATCTATTACCAGCAGCACAACACAAGTTTCCTTGATGAGCTCACTGAGACATTTGGTATATCTGTTTGTACCACTGTTCCACAGGTGCATTTGCCAACAGGTCTGACATTTGAATTGACATGTGCTTCCGTGAAGGACATTATTATTAATAGCTTTCATGCATGCTAAGTTAACATGTATGCTTATATGTAAAAATTGCAAATTATAATAGCAGATGTAATATATCATTAAAAATAAAACCGACAGGCTTATAGCAACTACGTGCAAATCCTGAAAAAAAAAGGTTGAAATTACAAAATATACCAAGTGTTTATCGTCATTTGATGAATTGAAAAACAGGTTTAGTATTATAATAGTATCTGATTGGCTAAAGACACTGTTCGGAGTGGGATTGTTTTGATAAATATGCATGGAACTGGCGCATTACTTGTTTAGTAACCTTTCTTTTTCTAAAAAATATGTATATATATATGTATATATGAAAGACATACCTTTTGAAATCCTCAACACTATCTTCCTACAACTTTCCTTGGATTAAAACCTTGAATGTTTCCAGGTGTGTCGCAGGTGGAGTCAAGTTCTTAGATCCGGGTGCTTATTGGACACTGCCGATCTTTATGGAATAGGTGTTTTTTGAATTCTTAAATGGCGAAAGGCAAATCAAACATGTTGTTCTTGCTAACAACTACGAAGCTGACTTTGATATTGGAAGCCTGTGCCTATCTTTTCCCAAACTGAGCGCCATGTGCTTAAAGCAAGCTCGGCTATACGGTATTGCTTACAGATTCTATCCTGATCGAGAAATGGTGGGATCAGAGGACTTGAGAGACAGCATCACCAAGATTATTGATTTTAGCTACTGCAATTATATGAACCAGTTATTGGTTTCCGGATAATGCCAAAGGCTAACCTCGCTTACATTGGATTTATATTACGATATTAGTGAGGAATATCAACCTATTACAGATATAGTCGACTTATTGGAAAACGCGCCCAATCTCTTACATATAACAGTAATCCATTCCTCTTCTGACACTTGAATTACTGTCTGCATATCTAAACCAACTTGAAACTCTTGTATTGGATAATGTAGAATTCATTGTCGATCCACATTTACCTATAAACATCAACCCCTCACTGTCGTTAAAGAAAGTATCATTTGGTGTAGTAAACATGGTGTTTGACAGACAACTTGTATTGCTTGATTATATATATAAAAAATACACTCAGCTAGTAAGCTTTGATTTGTATGAACCACAGGCTGAAGAATGGGATCATAGAGAAATCTCGCGATTCATAGCCGCAGGCATCATTCTTGTCATTCGATATTATGGTCAACAAATGAAGTCAATGAGATTAGAATCGCTAGCAGAGTAGCCAAATCTATTTATCACTCTGGATAACCTTGCTTGCAAGCTACTTAGCTTTAGTGTTGATACGCTTTGGAGCATGAACCCATTTAGAGTCATTACAGCTTCGAATCAATGTAAATTTATACAAGAACTCTCGTTGAAACGTTATGATATATTTGAAGATGATGATCTCGAAGTTCCAAATTCCACTTTCGAGCAGTTGGATAAGTTTGTCTCTCTTCGTAAACTCATATAAAATTACCATAATAACTATCTGGGTTGTCGTGCACGCATCAATTTGAACGATTTGTTAAACTCGTGCTCAAATACCTTGGAGCCACTTACCATCGAAGATGCTATATTGACATTTAATCAAAATCCCAACCAACCACAAGAGCAATACAACCTTTGCAAGCTACAGTTGTATGGTACAGATGTCCCTAATGGATTTGGATGTTTTCTTTCACGATATTGTCAAAAGTTAACTCATAGTAAATTAACTGGTTATGGACCTTTTGTTACAACGATCGATATTCCAACAATACATCTATCTTGTTTCGATATGGAAAGTCCTACAAGTAAGGATGCTCTTGATCTTTCTGTATCGACAACAGCAGATGGCAGACAGCGCAATTATTCGATTGATCGCACGTACGAATGGAAAGGTTTCTTGGACCAGCTTATTGATGAACACGGTACATCTGTTTGTAATATTCTTTCCACAGTGCTTTTGCCAACCAATCCACCGTTTAAATTGATATGTGCTTCGGTTGATACCATCATCATTAACGATTTCCTTGCTCGTTATTAGCGCCTATCTTGAATAACTGGATTGGATTGAAATTTGTAAAAGAAAATTGCTTCTTTTTTAAAAAAAAGGCTGTAGTAGAATGAAAAAAATATAATACCAAAAAGACATCTTGAACAGATGTATATATGAAAAACCCACTTTGCAAATAAAAAAAAGAGATTTTTACAGTATTGATCAATATGTTTCTTGCTGAACACATTTTCAAGTGACTGGCACGTTTCTCTCTTTTTGGATATTTTTGACCCAATCATTTAACATCACTTTTGCTACAAAAGTGCATCATTTCTTTTTTTCTTTTCTTTTTAAGTTTTCTAATATTGCTTTTTCTTTTTTAAAAAATAAAGATATAATATATAAAAAGGCTTGTTGAAATGGAGGTAATTTCTCCATTTTATATACATGTAAAAAAACTAAAAAGCAAAAAACTATTTCCACGATCAGGAAGACAAAATTAGAGAGCTAAAAGCCAAGATAGCTCAAAATGAACGTATGCGCGACAAGGCATATCAACTCAAACCGCTTTTAACGGATCGTAATGCACTTTCGCAATGCGAAACTGAAATAAGAGAATGCCAAAAATATATCGATTATTTTACGGAAGAGCTGTTTCGACTGACCAACAAAAGTGGTCATGAACCAAGCACTGAATCGGTAACAGATACGCGCGATGTTAAAAAGTATTCCACTTTGGGTAAATATCATCCATATTAAATACATATAAAATCCGATGTATGACGGATGTGAGACAATTTTTAGATTTATTGACGACGGAAACCTTGTACAACAAGTCCAAAGTATCATTAAAGTTGCATGAACTGGAGTATAAACTGGATGTGGAAAACAAAGTATTGGCTGGTATTAAAACAATGGCCGATGTCATGGATAGAGACCCTTCCCTTAGTGACAGAAGAAGAAGGCAGGAATTGCATGGTCAGATGTATGAAAGTATTGAAAAGTTGAACCTCTTGACAAAGGCATTGCGGAAATATAAAAGCCTTTATATCGGTGAAGGCGATGACGATGATGATTATGGTACTGTATGTATATACTTGATGGGGGTGTATACTGAACCATTATTTCATTAGAACTCGAAACACCTCCCTCTGCTAGAATGCCACCCGGCTTCAGACGACCCATTACAGGTAAATTAAAGCTCGATTTGATCGAGGCGCGCGGGCTGGCGCATGCACCTACCCGCATGTTCAAAACCCCCAATACGGTGGTATATGTCAAGGTGGATGGCAACATTGTGTTCCGCTCAAAGCCATCACGTAATGATAAATGGAACGATTCGTGTGAAATACACGTCAATAAGGCCACAGAGGTCGAGATTTCCATTTATGATCAGGAAGCTGAGCGTAGCTTACCCATTGGTATTTATTGGTTGAAAATTACGGATATTGCGGAGGGTTTACGCAAGAAAAAGATCCAACAAGAAAGTGGACCAGGGTGGGTCCCCGCAGATGTATATCAAAAGAGAGGGACGGGCCACGTAGAGGCGCGTGTGCCTGAGCTACCTAATCCTGTCCAGGAAATGGACCAAGGCATTCAGGCTTGGTTTGATGTTGAGCCTTCTGGTGAAATGCTACTTTGTGCTAATTTTGGTAAAAATAAAATCTACCACAATATCATTACATTTCAAACAGCGCTAATTATTGCTTTTTTGTTTCGCTTCTCCATTCATCAGTCAGAGAGGCCTTCAACCGTCGTCCATTAGACAAGTTGGGACGTGCAGGTGCTGTGCGTCAGAGAAAAGAAGAGGTGCACGAGATGAATGGCCATCAGTTTGTAGAAAAGAGATTTTATAATATCATGAAATGTGCTTTGTGTGGTGAGTTCTTGGCAAATAGTGGTTACCAATGCGAAGGTGAGTTAAAAATGGATCGATACAAGATTTATTCTCCATTTAATTAATTAATTAATTAATAGATTGTCTATATACTTGTCACCGAAAGTGTTATACAAAGGTTGTCACAAAATGTATATCATCTGCTTCCAGTGATAAGGTATTTCTCTTGACGTTTATCTTTAAAAGAGAAAAATTCTTAGCACTTTTTTTTTAATCCTAGGAATCGGATGAAGATAGATTAAACCACAGAATACCGCATCGATTTGAATTGATTACAAATATTGGTGCTAATTGGTGCTGTCATTGTGGATACATGCTTCCATTGGGTTCTAAAGGAGCTAAGAAATGTTCAGGTATGCATATTTGAAAGAAATACCATGGTTTATTTGAGTGAGGGAGAAAAACTAGAAATACGATTTTTACAATTCTAGAATGTGGTATTACATGTCATACAAAATGTCAGCAATTTATACCAGACTTTTGTGGACTTTCAATGGAAATGGCCAACCAAATGTTATCTGAAATCAAAGCAGCGAATAAGAGAAAGACACTTGATGGCACTTCATCTAGTGCTAGCAAGCAAAGCCATCGTACGTCAAAGACGGAGCCACATCCACCCCCTGGAGAGTCGGTGGATATCAGCATGTCCAAGCTTTCGCTCACACCCCAAAGTCATCACACTGGAGATATTCAACTACAGACTGGTATATCATCTCAAACAACAGCTTCACCGAAACAGGAGTCATCTGCTGGTGCCATCTATTCAAACAGACCTCCTCCTGTGTTACCAGCACATGGTCAAGCATATCAACAGAGTAAACCATCGCCATCTGCAGAACCCAGCCAGGGCCAACCTAGCTCTACAAGCACTGGTGTCAAAAAGGTAAGACATGGAACAGAAGAGACTATTATTTACCTTATGATGACATAATGGTGCATTTTTATTTATGATAGGCATCTGTCAATCGCCCTGATCGCCATGTTACACTCAATGATTTCAACTTTTTATTTGTACTTGGTAGAGGTAATTTTGGTAAGGTCATGTTGGCCGAGGAAAAGCACGACAAACGTCTTTATGCCGTTAAGGTATTAAAAAAGAGATTTATTATTGATAACGATGAAATTGAAAGGTAAAAAAGAGAAAAAAATGTTTCCCTTCCACCATTAACTGATTTGATCTAAAGTGTACGCTCCGAGAAACGTATCTTTCAAGCAGCCAATCGTGAAAGCCATCCGTTCTTGATTGGTCTTCAATCCTGTTTCCAAACAGAATCGCGCGTTTATTTTGTGATGGAATACGTGAGTGGTGGTGATCTTATGTGGCATATTCAACGAGAGCCCTTTTCAGAAAGAAGAGCAAAGTAAGCATCAAATGACAACGTGTGAAATTTATCATTCATCACTCTCTTTTTATAATTTTTTTTTTTTAGATTTTATGCATGCGAGGTATTGTTGGCATTAGAGTATTTCCATAGTCAAGGTATCATTTACCGTGATTTGAAACTGGATAATATCATGTTGGGATTGGATGGACATATCAAAGTGGCTGATTATGGATTGTGTAAAGAAAACATGTGGTACGAAAGTACAACAGGTACTTTCTGTGGTACGCCCGAGTTTATGGCACCTGAAATTCTGCTTGAGCAGAAATATGGTCGGGCAGTGGATTGGTGGGCGTTTGGTGTATTGGTATATGAAATGCTACTTGGACAATCTCCATTCCGTGGCGAAGATGAAGATGAAATTTTTGATGCTATTTTAGATGATGAGATTCTATATCCTGTGAATATGTCACGAGACTCTGTCTCCATTTGTCAAAATGTAATGAAAAAGAGACATTTTGTCGAGTTTGATTTAACTTTTAATATTTGTATAGCTATTAAATCGTGATCCCAAGACAAGACTAGGTGCAGGACCATCTGATGCAGCAGACATCAAGAGCCATCTTTTCTTTAGAGGAGTCAATTGGGATGATATGCTGGCAAAAAGAGTGCCTCCTCCATTCTGTCCCACAGTAAATAACCCATTGGATATATCCAACTTTGATGATGAATTTACTCGTGAAAGACCTGCATTGACACCTATTAGCAGCATCTTGAATCGTACGGAACAGCAGGAATTCCAAAATTTCTCGTATGTTGGTGATCTACTGTAAAATATATTATATTTTACGTGTATACTCTAAATTACAATATTTTTTTTTTCTTTTTTTGTTTTGTTTATGTGTATAAATATAAGTATAAATATGTTGCTTGTACAAATTGTTTATTACTACTACTATTATTATTGTTTCACACAAAAAGAGAATATAAATTATGATGAATGAGCACGGACTCTTTCAAGATAGGCATCCCAACCAGCTTGGCGATAACGCTTGGCCTGAGTTTCAACCTCAGCAGGGTTGCCATAGATACCACGACCAACAATGATGATATCTCCACCACTTTCGACAATGACTTGATGAGGAGTTCTGTACTGCTGACCAAGACCATCGCCCTTCACGTCGAGACCTACACCAGGAGACATGACGATAAAGTCTTCATCATCGTGCTCATTCATTTTATGCTGAGCAATAAAACCGAAAACAAAATCTTTGTTACGGCGAGCCATCTCAACAGACTCGGAGGTATAGACACCCTTAGTCAATGCACCCTTTGATGACATTTCAGCCAATAAAAGCAAACCGCGGCCCAAAGGAAGACCAATCTCACCCAAGCCCTTGATAATACCCTCACCAGGAACAGTATGTGCGTTTGTGATGTGGGACCAAGAAGCAATTTTGTAAACACCGTTGGCATATTGGTGCTTGACAGTGTTGCCAATATCGGCAAACTTGCGATCCTCAAAGATCATAAAGTCGTGCTTTTCGGAAAGAGCCTGGAGCTGCGCAACCAAATCGGCATCGAAATCCTCGACAATGTCAATATGGGTTTTGATTACACAAACATAAGGACCAACAGCATCAGCAATGGAAAGCAACTCCTTCTTTGACGTGACGTCAACTGCAACAGAAAGGTTAGTTTGCTTACGCTCCATTAGTTCAAAAAGTGAACGAGCACAGGCATTAGGATGTTGCTTTGCACGCTCAGTGTAGGTCTTGTAGGTGTTCATTTTTGTTTTTCAAAAAGTTGAAAAAGAAAAAAGATCTTTCGAAAAAAAACAGAGAAAAAAAAAAGAGAAGGATGGAAACACAAGTCACGCGGATCAAGGTATAAAAAGTTTAAATTTTCTTTAATCAGTCTTAATTGAGAAAAAATGAATCAATTCACATTTTGTTCCTGTCCGAATGAATCCACAATCTTTTCTAGCTTTTTTAAATTTAATAAATAAATCTCTTTGTTTGTGCGTCTCTTGTGTTTTAAAGGAAAGTCAAACGAGCACCCCAATTCAGCCCCAATTCTATCAAGTACCGCTTCTACCCGACGTTCATCCACTGTTGCAAACCAAGGTTTATCATTTTTGGTAGGAGAAAACCGAGAATCGTTGATGCGAGAGTATATCTGTACTAGTTCTGAAGCAACTGCATAACAGAGATGAGTGTCACATTCGTTATCCATACAAGTGAAGCAGCAGTTGACGGCTCTGTTGTAATGAATATCCACGCCTTCTCCCAAGCGAAAACGGCGTGCTGCATGAATGAGAATAGGCTTATATCCAAGTCCAGACGCCTTGATGTAGCACATGATAGCTTTTGTGTGGTTTTGAGGAACACCGACTCCAAATCGATAAAAGTGGCCTAGTCCTACATAAGCGAGTGGGCAATGTCTCTTTGATTCTTGGAGGTAGTCTTCGAATATTTGCTTCTCGTATGCTGTTCCTTTTTGCCTGATGTTTTCAATAAATACACTAATCTTATAATCTTCTAGATCTCCAAGTCCGTCATCCATATCGTCTTCCATCCATGTATTTTTGATTCGAACCATACGAGGCAAGTAGAACGCTGGGTTTACTCTTGATTTTATATTTATATTGATTTGCTTGTTTAAATTTAATTGAGTAGAAATGAAAAAGTGAAGAAAGTGGGAGAAAGAAGAAAAAACTAGAGAGCAAAAAAATAATAAATGGATAAATAATAGTAAAAAAACGAAATACTAATGGCTTCATAATAATAAAATGAAAGAGACAAGCTCCAATCAGGTTTGAAAATAACAGTAAAAAAACAAGAAAGAAATAAAACAATAGATTTATGATAGATCAAATGATCACCTTTCACTTTTCTTATTTCCATATATGGTAGTTATTTCTTCTATCCACTCATATCACGTTTTTGCCTCCTTTTTGTATTTTTTATTATTTTTAATTTCATTTATCAGTAGAACCCTTTACAAGTTGACTGATTGACGAAATGGCAAGCAATCCGGATACACTTAGAGCCTTAAGGGCTGAAAAACAGGCGGAACGATTAGAAAAAGAGCTTGAGAGTTTAAAGAGTCGACTAAAAGTATACATAACTTGTTTAATATAAACGGAATCCTCCCCTTTTTTTTATTATTACTATTGTTCTCATCATAACTCTACATCAGGCACGACCCACAGATAATAAAACATTTCAATTATCTGAACAAGTAAAAGATTTAAAGTACCAATTAAAGCATCAAGTTTCGGAAAATGGACGACTACAAGAAACACTTGGTACCAAAACAGGTACACTATATATTTAGTGAATATCAAGTATTTAATCGCTATTTCTTATCTTTTAAGCTGAATACGAAGATAAACTAAAGAGAATGAGAGGTAAATGGAGGACATTTCGACATCAGCAAATGTAACTAAGAGGGAGCTATTTTTATATTAGAGATTTTCGGACAAGCGTCTAAAAACATTGATAGCTATCGAGCTACAATTGCAGAAAAAGAAAAAGAGTCGGAAAAGCTTAGTTTGGAGTTGGAAGAATGTCAAACGAGTGAACAAAAGTATAAAATTTCAGGGACTGAATATCAATGCAAGTAGAATACACGTACTTGATTATTGTTTAATTATATAAACACATTGTCTTTTTTTTTAGTGACTATTGAAAAGCTTAATACGGAAATCACCAATCAAAAAGCATCCTATGGTGCCGATGTCAAACAGCTAGTAAGTGTGGCAAAATAAAAGGGTGGACTCAACCTCGGTTTGATATTGTTTCATCCTACAGGAAGCAAAGACCCGACAATTAACATCTCAGCTCGAACAAACAAAAAACAACTATGATCAATACAAAAAACGTGCTAATTTATTATTGGAGAAGAACAAAGGTCAAAAAAGTGACTCAGTCAGGATAAACGAGCTGGAAGAGCTGGTACAACAGCTTCAATCACAAAAGATGAAATACGAAGCAGAGCAGACTGAGAGAGAATCCAAGCAAATATTGCTAGAATACGATATCAAACAAGCACTCGATAGAATCAACCAATTAGAATCAAAACAAACCTTACTTTTAAAAGATATCAATTCAAAGGAAACCATCATTGAAGATATCAAACAATCAGGTTTACGTGAAAAAAGGACATTGGAAACAAGTAGGACAAACAATGATAAAAAGAAAGAGAGACTATATGGCTTATATTCATCGTACATAGAGTTACAGTCAGTCAACGCATTATATCAACAAACATCGGAGCAGCTTGAGCAAACAAAAAAATCACTGGAAGCACAGGTTGAAACAGCAATGATTGAGCCGAACACAGACGAGGATCTCGAATTAGCCAATTTGAGAATAAAGGCTTTGGAGTCATCAAATGAAGTATTATACCAACAGCTCCTATCAAAGGATGAAGAGATAAAAAAGTTGCTTGTGACAACTCCTGTTTCACCCCCAGACGAACAACTGGACTTGAATGATGAAATGGAAAGAGAATCCACGCTAAGCGATAACAGCAATCCCATGTTGGGGAAAGATGTTTATGGTAAAATGTTCTATTATTCCATCCTATAAATCATAAAAAATTCATGCTTTCCAAAATTAGCCTCTATGAGCTCGTTACTATCGCCCATCGTTGCAAAGCCTCCTGATGAAAGACTAGGCCAAGAAAAACAAATACAACGACTTAGTGAAATGTTGCATGAAAGTGAAGATAACGTGACCGCATTAAGAGCACAAGAAAAGGTAAAATGAACTCAGACAAATACCCCCTCTAGGAATCGAGCTAACTCTTTACAAAAAAGCTTTTAAAAGAGGAATTAAGGTAAAGATAACGACAAAAATAGTGCCAAGAGTAAAATTATAAACATTTTATCTAAATAGAAAATTGGATGCATTTGACAAGAGACAAAACATGAATGTTGAGTACTTGAAAAACGTACTCATCAAATTTTTAATGTCTGAAAATAAACAGGTAAAATAGATATACTGAAATCCTTCATTTATTAAAAACAAATATATTAGACCATGGTGCCAATTATAGCAAAACTACTATGCTTGGATAAAACAGAAACAGACCAACTCATAGCGAGTACAAATGTTTAAAGTTCTACTAAATATCCCAAAAAAAAAACGATAAAAAATAAAGTTAAATTCCCGTTTTAATATAAAAACGCACAAGTTTTAAGATGATAGATAAACAATTTAATAAAAAGTAAAATTCTTTTATACAACACAATGAGTGGTTTCCGTACAGCTGGTCAATATTTCTATATCCAATCTTCTAATGGTTACGTCTTGGATGTAGCCGGTGCTTCTGAAAAGGTAAACATCCTCCTTTGAATATGCGAGGTTTCAAACATTGATTTTCATATATTGGTTTTCTAGGCAAATGCCAAC
>VCJE01000975.1:26916-38654 GCA_024140265.1 Backusella liffmaniae | reverse complement strand
AAAATAAAAAAAAAAAAAAAAGGGGGGGGGGATCCGGAAGCAGCTTTTATCAAAGTAGACATTTCTTGTTTTCATCTCGTGTATCAAAGGCAGTTATTCTACCAGAATGGACACCTAAAACAATAGATTGTATTAATAGATTTATAATTCCCACTACAACTTTTTCGCTTCATTTACCATCCAACAAAGCATTGACACAGGTTCTCCAAAGAAACAGCCTGTTCGATAAGATTATTTACTTGTGTCGAGGTATCTAAAACCTTATTGGGATCAAAGTCACGTCCTGTCAATTTATTTGAAACTCGCTCCATCACCGATACAGCACGCGCATTTAAGATTTCTGGGGCTCGTGTGTTTTCTATTGAAAAGGTGTAATGAGGTTCTATACCAAAATCGAAATTAAATATAAGAGTATTACCAGTTGCTGCAATGGCCTCAGCTTGATGGCCGCTTAATCGTCTACTCATAGAGAAGACTGTGTTACTATCGTAGGTCTCGGCTATGACATTTTCATTAACACGAGCATTCTCAACTTTGTATAATAAGGCATTAATTTTTGGTATGCACTTCATTGATTTAAATTGCTTACCTTGTGTTGCATTTTGTGCTTGGTTATGAAGTAGCCTCCAGCTAATAAGTGGGTCATAGACAAACGCTTCTAGCACGGCCATTAAACTGTCCTTATTACCTCTCAATACACGCATCACATTCTCACAGGTGATTCTAAAATTTCCTTCAATACCGCTCACTTCCATTGCATTAACAAGCATTCTGGTTAGTCGAAAGGGTATTTTTTCAGGAAAGCGCTCACGATGCATAGTAACCTATTTCTTATTTATTTAGAATTTGTAAGGGTGTCTATTATTCAAGTCGACTTACTTCGAAACAATCTCCAAAATCAATGTGTATAACTTTACCGGTTGCTCGATGCAGCATAAGATTGGACGGATGACGATCCCCAAGACCAAGAATATAACCAACCATGGACATCACCGCTAATGACCGGATATAATTAGAGCGTCTATCTAGCCATGCCTCAGAGTTCCTGCTCTTCAGCCATAGCATTTGGTAAAGATCTTGGCCACCTGTACGGCTGAGCATGTCTTCAAAGACTTCCACTTTTTGAATTACTCCAAGTTTGTCGTAATTAGGTGCCATCTATCGTATTTTTGTTAGTTTTTTTGGGTGTTTATTATCACTTATTTTTCGTCTATCTTACATCAAACATGAGCCTTGTTTCCAAGTTTAGTATAATCTCTTTACTTTCTCTATACTCGGTGACCAAAGTATGCAAGGTATCTGTATCAGGAAGCCAGCCTATTAGACCAGAGTTTGGTGACAATGGGACTACCGAGTAGCGTTCAATATGAAGACGTCTTTTGAATGTTTCCGTATCATTTTTCAGTAATGTATTGACCAGACCAAGCAGTTGCATGACACGTTCATCCAGTCTTAAATCCTCATGCCCTTTTAATAAATATATGTAGTCTTTCCCATCACTGCCAAGGATTGTTAGTTGGCGTGGTCTTTGTTTTGATGATATAATTTTGAGACTCGTTCTAAAAGCTGTAATCTGAACAATGGGCTCACCGCTATGATAATAGCCAGGTACAGCTAGATCGAGATGATTTGAATTCAGTAATAGAGGAGAGATATATTCGAGATCAAGGCTACTAAGCTGTTGCAGATAGTTTTTGATATTTGAATGAACCTGGTAGTAAATTGCCCATGCTTGTTCCAAATATTTTTCATTTTGTGATTCTCGATATCGACGGCATAGTGCATATGCTCTTTGGAGACTTCTACCATAGGCTTCTATAAATGATGCTTCGCGTCTCGTTTCAGGACCTCTCTCAAGCATTTGGTGAAGCGGTTTCAGTGTCTCCATCATGTCCTCTATATTATGGTCCCCAAAATAAAAGTAGGATGCCTCCTCGATCGCCTTATGCCACATTTCATACCAAAGGATAGATACTCGTACTAGCTCTTGACTTACCATCAGGGCTTGTTCAACAAGGACAGCGCTATGTACTCTCATTTTGTCAATAATATAATAGGTCGCCCGTCTGCGTGGGATATTCATGGATTTTGACGATACCATAAGTGGATATACAAGTGCTTGTGGATGCTCTTGTCCAATATCAGCAAGGAGCTGGTGAATTAATAAACGAATCGTTTCATTTGGTGCATCTATACGAGCAATGAGCTGTGGAATCACCTGAAGCCAAATATCAATATTGATTGTTTCAAACCCTTCACGGATAGCACGAATAACGGGTGTCTGATGGCCGTATTTAAACCATAACCTTAGTAAACGCAAAATATCTTGTAATGAGTTCTGATCCGATAATGCAACTGATCGAAAAAAGCCTTGTACAGATGATACAACATGATTGAAAACGACTGTCTCAGAGATTTCTGAATCGCGATGCTCGTGATATTCGATAATATCAAAGTTCGTCAGTGCCCATGTATGCCATGCCTTGTACCAATTTTGATCAAACCGAGTTGCCAATAATAGTGAATTTAATATGGTTGGTATATTTTCATCGGTTAATTCACCCGTTAATCTACGTTGCCATTCCCCTTGTTTTAAATAGCAGCGACTGAGAATATGAGCGCCCTCTTCCGTGTCTCTTCTCCCATGCGTCAAATCCACAGGTTCGGAAACCATCATGTCGTCAATGTCTATACCTAACTCTCGTATTTTACGTGCTGTAAATTCTCGCATGATACTTAGAGCTCGATTGCGAACCTCTGGAGCACGGTCAGGATGAGTAATAGTTGCCGAAGCCCATACATACTTTAATTGTGCGTAGACAATCTTTGGATGAGGTGGCTGTCCATTATCAAAAAACAAACTTCGAAGTGCTTTTTCTGATAGAGAAAAGCGACCATTCTTTCGACAAAGATTCGAATATTTTATCCACACGTTTATATCCTCTTGAGGTGACATTACCATGGATCGCACTCGTAAAATCTTTTCCCAAACCTCTACACTTCGCTCGCATCCTTCTAGACGCTTCATCCAAGTTTGTTTCATCATGTTCCTATGGGCATTATCTGACTGTTTATAAATAATGACTTCTTCTAGTTCAGATAGCATCTGAATTCGCACCATGGACTCATAGGAACGATTGTAGCTCTCTCCTAGTAACGCAGTAATTTCTGTATCCAATAAGTCGCGTGTCTGATCAATGAAATTCTTTGCGTCCTTGTATCGATTATGCTGGACTGCCAGGATGGCACTGAAGAAGGTGATATCGGGACTATTGGGTTTTAACAATTGAGTGTATTCTTTCATTTGATCCCATTGATGAAGCCCCCATGATGCTGCTGCTGCAAATGGAGCCATACTCATCTTGCACTCTGTTGATACAAACGTCCACTTTTCCTGTGCTAATGTTGATAACTGATCCCATTCTCCTAGCGCATGTAAGCACCGCATCTTTCCCAAAGTTGTTTCAAACGAGTCTGGCACTGATCGTTCATATGCTACTAAAGCATCCTGGTATCGATGGAGCTTCTCATACCAAGAAACCTTGTGCTCTAATCGAAGAGAGTCTTGTGCGAATGTGAGTATGCCCATCGCTGTATCGGGTTGCTGCAGTTGGTTATTGATTGTCATTAGCATCTCGACCGCTTCGAAAGATTTATCTGTGCGAAACTCTATTTCCTTATAATGAAGTGCTTTTGCATGAGCATGGCATTTTTGAGCGTAATCTGTCAACTCGGTGATGTTTATTGGCAACATTTTATTGTCATGCTCCATAAATTCAGCAAGTTGTAATATGGTTTGAATGATTTCCGGTGGTGTGTTTGGTGCGGTAAGTGCCATTTTTAGCGATTCAATAAGCTCATCGCCATAATTTTCGTAAAGTTCTTTCCAGCACGAAACAAAAGCTGCATTAAATAATTCTCTTGCAAGTGGTGGATAAGATGTAGCAAGAAATACACAAGCTCTAAGGGCATGCGACGGTGATTGTTCTAATAGTTTTACATTTAATCTTCTGATCCATTCTATCCAATCTTCTTTTGTTGATCTTTGTGATGTTTCCCACGCCTTCTTTAAGAGACGCTGGTTTACTGGTGGGTTTCTCACGTTGAGTAAATCCGCATGTGGTGATTCGTCCTCCCTGTGATGTATCAGATAAAAAATAAATTAAAATTTTAGTATGTACAGATACAGCAGAAAACAGCAACAGATTTGGTTATACCTGTCAGTGGGACTCATTTCTAACGAACGTTGTGGCTCTTCCTTGTTCGTCAACTTTGATACCAAAATGCCATAGTTTGTATGAAAGATACCATGCTTACGCATCATCTTATCGACAATTGGTATAAATTTTACATAATCTTGATTCAGTTGAAAAATAAGCTCACAAAGAAGATCCATTGCAGCAGTTCTAGTTTCCTTAATCGGCAACACGCGAACCAAAGGATGGATGATACGTGAAGCGTAACCGTATAACTCTATTTCTCTACAAAGCAAAGTCAGTGTGATGATAGCCTGTCGACATACCCAAGCATGTTCAAAACTTTTAACAATGACGGGTATAACCAAATGGATGTACTCTTCCATGTTTGAGTCAAATTCTGCAAATGCATGTAGTACTTTTGTTGATAATATTCTTCTTTCAGATAAGTCACCATAAAATATATGAAGCATACGGGGAATTAAGCGGGACAAATGAGGCTTGATTTCACCCTTAAGAGCAAGCGCAATTGATTCAATTAACGTCACAATGGTGATCTGAACAGAAGGAGCAGAATTGGAGTAATCATCTATTAAATTGAAAATATCTTGTAGATAGTTTCGAATATGAAGCTTGACAATGGATACGAGGTCACCCAATTTATGAAAATAAATTTCAACCCTGCCTGAAGTAGAGGATCGTATGAGTGATATGATTTCAGGAACCACCAATGGTAAGAACTGGACAACTTTTAGACCAAGTGTTTTATATATATCCATGACGGCGATAATGGCTGCCTGGTAGTGAACCGAAAGAGATGGATCTTTCAATATTTTCATTAATGAATACATTACCACCTGGGGATAATACTCGTTTGGAGATGACGGCTTGATTCCCATCATCAACAAAGTGACGTCGTTACTGGCCAAGTTGGGATCGATCAACTCCTCGCCTAGACTTTCAGTTGAGTTTTTCTATACATATATATATATATATATAATTACTTGGATGAGGTTTTTATTTTTCAAAATTAAAAAAGGCCAACTTACCCTATATTTGTATGGATCAAGTGCACCTAAAACTCCAATTACTTTTATGGTTTCTCTTCGAATATCTGGATTCTGTTCAGTCTTCAAGATGTGGATGAAAATAGTAAGCAAACCTGGGTATTTGGTATACGGTTCAATTACATATCCAGTGCTTCTAGTGATCTGGCCCAGTGTTTTCAAAGCAGAGTACCGTTTCCCGCTTGAGCTTTGATCTTGAAGGGTATCCACAATAATGGGTATCACTTGGGCTAAATAAGGAAGAATATCTTGTCCGCAAACCAGAGCGAGTTCCCCAAGGGTATCTAAAACAGCCGATACCAGATTTGGTGAAGGTTCTGTTATTTTACCCAGTAATCCTTTTAAAATGGCATCAACGTACGGCTTTGAAAGTGATGGAGCGGCTTTAATAAGTAGCCCAACAAGTATAGCAGACTCCTCCTTATCTCTCTCAATAACTGAATATTCAAGCTTAGTTAAGAGTTGGATCAAGGTTCGTCTAAGTGAAGGCAGCACGTGTGCCGGGTTTACGGTTGCTAGTCGGCCAATAATCACAATTGCAAGTTGACGAATTTCAAAAACCTCGTCATTCAGTGCCATAAACAAAGCATTTATATTATCTACTTGTACCAAGTGATTATCAAATCGAGTCCCAATAGATGAAAATACAGCCTTTCTAATAATAGGATCCGGATCCGTAATACCTGTATTTATCAACTTGCCCATGACTTCTCGTACAATATTCAAAGTGTCGATATCTGCTTTCCTGTAACCAAAAGGGATGGTCTTTTTCCAGAAAAAACGTGTACATATGGTAACTGTTGCCTGTCTTCGAATTTCACAAACATCACTATCGAGGTATACCAAAACACATTTTTGAATAAACTTGTCCAAGGAATGGTGGGAAAATTCGAATGTATTTAACGCTGAAAGAGCCGTTATAATTGCGTCATTGTCTTTGTTTTCAAGTACTGCTGTGTTTGATTTCTTGGTTATCTTGCTACTGCTCCTTCGTTCTATGTGCACTTTAAATGGCATTCCACACAATACCATCGAGATGGAATCCAATAAACGTTCTAGAAATAGCAGACACGGTAATAATATAATTAAAAGGATATTATAAAGAATTA
Source organism: Backusella liffmaniae (assembly GCA_024140265.1). Classification (NCBI taxonomy): domain Eukaryota; kingdom Fungi; phylum Mucoromycota; class Mucoromycetes; order Mucorales; family Backusellaceae; genus Backusella; species Backusella liffmaniae. Next base: position 32,282 of record VCJE01000975.1, on the reverse strand, counting down.
AGAAGAAAAAATTACCTTGAATGATATGAGATGGTGGTTTTATGGCTGCTTCAATATTAGCCAAAGCATCAATCAATGACTCTGATAGATGACAATCAAACATGAGAGTTAACAGTTCATCAAAATACGACGCGAGTATTTGTCCTACAGCTGTAACCAGCATATTTATACATTCAAAGATAGAAGATTCAAGGTCTTTACGTTGTCGACTGGTTGTATGTATTAGTAAAGTAGTCCATTACAATTCAGCATATGCCCTTACTCTTTTAATGACAGCCCCTCTTTAATACATGATACAATGACATGCAAGTAAGGTATTATATCACCTCTGGCCTGTAATGCAATTTTTCCAATAGCAATGAAAACTAAAACAGTTATAATTGAATAGATGGTTTCAGAATATCATACGCATTAGATAAAAGTAAACATAATATCCGTGAGATCTTACCATCGCGTCTTTCATCGGTTTTTCTAAATACGTACACCAAGTGATTCATAGACTGCTCTAAATAGAGCTCTGAAAACACGACTGGATCATAATAAGCTAACGTTGGTAACATGGAAACGACAGTTTTCTTTATGAGGCTATCTTTTGCATCTTTGAGTTTAAGCGTAACTTGGCAAACTTTCTTGTACAAATCAGTCATAAACTAAAAAAAAAATACTCATATTAACATACACAATGATAATTCCCTGAATAGCTAAGTCGCTAATAAAAGAGATAGAGAAAACGTTACCAATCCTGCATAAAGTAGTAATTCACGCAAAGCTAATAAGCTTCCATGTTTGGCCTCTGCATAATTCATGTTTAAGGATATGACTGCCTCCTCCCATATCCGTTGATACCAAATTCTTCTCATTGGTGTTTCTCGCTGTTGTACAATTTGTAAACACTGAGAGAGACAGTCAGCTGCGTTTTCACGAATGATGATGTTCCCAGGGTCTCGCAAAGCAAACCAGATAAGATTTAGTATACGAGAAATATAGCTGTAAATCAAAGTAGGTGCATTGACAGCCAACTCTCTCAACACAAGCACGGAAGCCAAACGGCTATATTCGTTTTGCATCCACTCAAGTGCCTGTTCCACCTGATTATCAACAAGCTCAGCAGTTAAAATGGATGGTTTTTTTGCAAGATGACCCAGCACTTTTGCGGCGGGAATTAAAACAAGTGGATCATCATATGGTAACAAGTGCCATAAGTAGTTGTAGAAACGATTCGCTTTACCTTCTAGTTCCAGATCGATCAAATGGTCTAGAATATACACATATTTTTAAATATTTTGTTGTCAACTTGTTAGAGTTACTTTATATATAGACTGACCAATGGCAGCAATAGCGCCAAGTTTCTCCATGTTGTCACTTCCATGTGTCCATTCTAAGAATCGTCTATTAATGTCGCTAATGAAACGGTCCATATTTTCTTTTGGTAGCTCTCGTAAAGCTGTAACGGCCTAGGAGTATATAAGGTTAGTTGATTTTTTTTATTACTATTCATCTATCTTGTGCTTACAGTTTCACGAAGCTCTTCAGCAGCTTTTTTCCGCTTGTCTTCATGTCTGTTCAAATGGAACTAAGTATGAAAAGGGAAGGTAAAAGTCATCACATATAAAACGTCTGAGTTACTTTAAGTTGTTGAATATTTTTGATAATGTTTCTTGAGAATTAAGCACGGGCATAATATTTAAAAGTGCAAATTGTTGAGAGGTGATGTATCCAGACACAAATTTAAAAAAAAGGAATACGTTTGGTATTTCTTTCTGTTTGGTAAGTTGAGTGTTATGGTATAAAGTAACCAAAAGAAAGAAAAGTGTTAAATAACAAAAAAAAATCAACTTCAATGCTTATTTTGTACCACAAATTTAAGCTTGATCCAATCAGGTCATTTTTTCCCATTTTGGTTATTGGAAGTGGATCGAGAAACTCTTGATTATATCAATTTTTGTTAGTCGTCCACACCAAGCAATATTAATGATACCTTAATAGAATATGCAGTCTATTTAGCTTTCAATATAAATAAATAAGGGTCGATAAAGACTAAACTTCTTTTCTTTGTACTGTCATAATAAAACTTACTCTTATTCAATACAAAGATAAAAAGAGGCACTTTTTATTTGCATTTAAGGATATTAGTTCGACAATACTATAAACAAAGTCTTGAAAGGAGTGGACAATGCGAAGGATATTATATTCATTCATTCAGTGTATGGTACCATTAGGATATTGGGGTTTCGAATAACTACTGTTTTTTTCAAGAAATTGAGAAAAAATTACAAATTGATGAGAAATAAAATAAGAAAAACAGAGAGAATTATTGAGAAAAGTAACCATAATTGGATCATGATAACCAATGTAGTAGATTCAAAGCAAACAAGCATATTGTAGATATCAAGAATGGGGAAAATCATAACGTAGGGATCAAAATAAAGAAGTAAATTTAGTAATTTATTACATAACATTGATATCAATTGTATAGTATTTATGCCTAATTTACTGAGAGTAAACGGTGTGCAAAACGCTATTTACAAAACACAATCTTTTCACTACTTTAGCAGCTTAATTTTAATAATGTAAAAATTAAATACAGCTTGTTTTAAATCAAGCGAAGAAAAGGAATTATATTTATCTTTTAGGACACTCAAATACAACATTGAAGGTTGATGTATCATGAGTTTTGATTTATATGGGTATAAACTGGGTTTGCTATATTAATTTTAAAAACAGTTCCTTAGGGGACGTTTTTGAAAGCACCCATTAAATAAACAAATCTATTTTCTTCATATATTTAACCTGAGTCATAGCAATACAAAAATATACACAATTTATATTTTGACATCCAAAAATGCTTACATAAAACAACTTTATTATAGTGATTTGATAAGAAATCCGAATCTCCTTTGACCCACTTTTACTCATTCACTTTTTCTCAATTATTATTCTCCCTTTTCTCGTGAATTTTAAAATATTTCTCAACAATTTGAAAAACTTTTCTCATTTTCTTGAAAAAGACAGTATTCGGAAAGCATGGTGAGAAAATACTCTACAATCCATACCCAGGACTAATTAAGTCCGGCAGCCCAAGAACTCAATTCATAAATTTATTCCTCCATCCAGACAAAGAATGACTTGGTTGGAACCCTTACTCAGCTCACGTTATAATTGCCCAGCTTTAATCAGACAAATGGGGTGCTTAATAATTCAAACAAGAGCAATTTACTCTCTTATAAGGATGCGATTTTCGCGTAGAGGAGGAGAAGAGCTGAAGAAAAAGTATTTTTCAGGTCTGACACATTTCGTCAATTGTGCACTCTAGCACTCCTATTTAAGTCTAAAAGGGGTTAGATTTGTTCTAGAAGTATAAAGAAGGCTGTTTCATTTTTTTTTTTAAAAAAGCTTCCACTGTTTATCAACTAAATCCAGTTTATTTATTATATTTAGTACTGTAGATTGAAATACTATTTTAGATTCATCATACTGTTTTAATGAGCTAACGTAATTTGATTTTATCAATAGGTTCTTTTTATTGAGCAATCTGGATGTAGAAAAGAGGAGTGGTTATTTTAGGAGAAGGCTAAATTACTCTCGTCCTATTCTCAAGTAAAACGCCATTTAAACGAAGTTTATACTTTAAATGTCAACTACCATTACATTTAGCTCGGTCTGATCGATAACTTGAGGCGTAGGGTTGTTATGTGTGTTATTTATATCAAAACAGAAGGATTGAAATGTTATTTTTCACAATGGTATCAGTCTACGTTGTATCTTATTTAAATACTTTATAGTATAAGCTTATTTTAGTTAATAATAATACACTTAGTTTACGATAATAAACTGGATATGACTTAACGATCAAGTATTCATGCTCCACTGTTTTCTTGTGCAACAGAGACGGATTGACTCCAATTCGTTAACAATGGAAATTGGTATATTTCATTCATTTTGATTGGTCAATGAATGTGACTTACATGTTTGTTCCACTTGGTCAACAAATAGTGCATTTTGAACTTATTTACATTGTTTGCTTTCTCGAAAAGAAAAAGCACCTTCCTTTATATACAGAAAGAACAAAGTGAAGAGCCGAGAAAATATCATGAAGGTTCAAATTCGCTCACCTTCCTTGAATCAAACTCTTGATGTGAATCTCGATCTGAACTCTACCATTTGGAATTTAAAACAAGAAATTCAACAAAAGCATCCTCAACATCCTCTACCTTCAAATCAGCGCATTATTTTCAGTGGTAAGCTATTAGAAGACGACAATTTTTTAGAACCCATTTTAAAGAAGGTAAGAGAATAGAAAGCCTTTATATATATATCTTTGTAAAGTAAAAACACATGGAGTATTAAATATTAAATATTTATTGATAGCTTGAGGATTCATCTGTGCCGATATTCCACCTAGTTGTCAAACCAAGTTTATTGAGTCCGGAAAAAGCGGCTAAAGAAACAGCAATGGATTCAAATCAACCTGTATCATCATCTTCATCGATTCCAAATATCCAAGCTGGAACTTCTACCTCGCCTTCATATCCTCCGCCCTTGCCAGGTGGCTATCAATTGATTGCTCTAAAGTAAGTTGCGGGTCAATCATCTTGATAGAGTTTTTGTTTTTAATTTATTATATAGTGGGCGATATTATTTAGCACCGGTCTTGGTGCCCGCAAATCCGGTTCCACAGACTCCTGATGCAAATAACTTTATGCAAACAAACATTGCACAAACGCATAACAATTATAACCAATTCAATTATGAAATACCATTACAGAATCAAGCGCAGGCTCAGCAACAACAGCAGCAGCAACCACAACAGCAGCAACAAGCAGGTCGACCTGTACTGATCAGACCAGCTAATGCACAAAGAGCTGCCTCAATTTGGTTAGCATTAAAACTTTATTTCTTTGTATTTATACTCTGTCAGGGTGCAAGTCTTGAACGTATTCTCTTGTTTCATGCCATTGCACTTGTTATGTTTATGTATCAAACTGGCAGATTACGTGTGGTCGTGCGTCGTATGAGAGTAAGACATGATCAAATGGTAAGAGATCCTCCGCCTCCACCTCAACAACCACAACAGAATGTCCCCGAGACAACAAATACTCAACATAATCATAATCCTCCTCCTCCTCAGGCACCAGCTACACGATTAGAGGTTCTAAAAAGGGGAATTTACATGTTTATTGCTTCGTTTTGGCCCAATTACGGAAGAGACCCCCATATTGCACAGGCTTTTGAAAATGAACAAAGACAAGCTTGAGTCATGCTTGAAATAAAATAAAATAAAATAAATAAAAATTATGTATAAATCAATAGCCCATTCTTAAAATAAAGAAAACGGGGATTATTGCTATATAAAGTAAGGAATTTTA
>VCJE01000975.1:13061-25390 GCA_024140265.1 Backusella liffmaniae | reverse complement strand
TTTTTTTTTTTTTCCACGAAGAAGCAAAAAAAAAACAAAAAAAACATTGACGTCATCGTTTTAAAAATACTTGAAGCACTGATGCATTAGGAATTTGATTGGTGGAAAATGATTAGTCTATGGTCAATGCAAAAAGAAATTTTAAACAAGCTCTTACGAAATTAGTTGCTGCTCAGGATGCACACACATATATATTTCCTTCCTTTTTTCAGCAATAAAAGTATGCGCATTGTATTAATTATTATAATTTAGTAAAAATATGTATGTGCGCGTGTCCCACTACTCTGATGACTGAAAAGAGACGGTTTCGATATTAAAATATTAACTATACTCGTGTGTGTGTACTACAACGGCCGAAAAATGGATGCCAATATATTGATTATATAATTTGGTTTTACGTAGTAGTATTAATAAACAGAAAAATGAAATCAGTAACATGGCAATACAAAAAAATACATCTATCCAGAAAATATAGAGTTGAATTTTTTTAAAAGTCTTCTAAAAATAAAAGCAAAATATATTTCGAAAAAAAATTGAACCTGTCAATACGAAATGGTTCCCAGCCAAGAACACAACTGTAATCATCCGATGTAGACAAACTATAACATTTTTAGGCATTTAAACTGTCCATCGTACAGTTTATTTTTCTGCATCGGCGCATTGCGAAATTTATATATCTCGGTTCTAAAAGTTAAAGATATACAAAAGGCAAAAGAAAATCGGATGATTGACACACCTATTTGTCATCTTAATAATCTGTTTCTGCTTTTTACAATTACTAATACTTTATTTCACTACTCAATGGCATTAAAAATATCCTCAACTTAAGCTAAAGTCCTTATTATCGTATCATGACTAACATTACTACGTATAAATGTTTTGGTTATTTATTACTTTGTAAAAAAATAAATCACAAACCCAATAATGAGATTAATTCTTGCTTGTTTACTTTCTTTATTTATTTTAAACACGAGAATGCTGATTAAGTTTATGGCTCGAAAAAATGTAAAACAAAATAATATAAACTCTTTTTTTTTTGAATGAAAATAGCATATAATTCTAGTAGCATTACTTAATATTCATTCAACATGCTGTAAAGCAAAAAAAATTAAGAAATCGCTTAAACGTTCACTTGTATATGTGGGAAAAAGGCAAAAATGAGAAGGAGAGGAAAAAAAAAAAGGTATCACCATAAAACGTTCTGTATCAGATGACAATGGAACATTTGGTAGAACATTGGAACACATATAAATTATTGATTTGAAAGCAGCAGAAAGCACTAGATTTCATGTGTCAAGTAAAAGATGACTGTACATAAGTGTTTTATACTTCTATCAAAAGCTTTTTCTCTTCTTGTTTTTTCCCCAAGTAAGAGAAAAAACAATAGGCCACATAAAGTCGAACTTAACCGTTGGATCTAACGTCTTTTAGATTTAAACTTGTGATCCTAATGCTACTTTAAACATTACAAGGAAGATGTTTTCAGAAATAATACTTCCGAGAGCAATATAAATAAATTCTGTTATATAAATTTACCAAATGGAAGAGTCTTTTGTAACCAAAACAAAAGGAAAGCAAACCTTGTTTTCCCTCAGTGCTTTATTTGTATAAAGCTCAGATTTATATCACTCTTCCATCTTCAATCTTAACCGGTCATTAAATAGATATGTTCTTGTGTAATGGGTGAAAGGCCAATAATATCCCATTGTTACCTCTGACAAAATAAGTAAAGGTGTGATTGAACCAAGCGGATTGACAGTACATAAATGTATGCATATTTTTTTTTTCAATCAAATCCGCACTGTTACAGATTCTCGTTTTCATTTTAAGGTTCTGAGAGGATTTTAAGTTTTTGGGCTACAAAGTCTTTATCTGGTAACTACGCTCTCCATTTCTCTATGAAGATATTTTATTCTTTTTGATGGTGTTTATTTCGATAAATGGGAATAAAATATATATAAGTGTCTATTAATTTCCTATTTTTTTCACCCAAGTTGTCGTCTTTAACCAATTAAATGATGCTTTTTTATTTTATTATTGGCATTTCTAATTTGTTAAAATTACACAAACAAGCACTATAATATATAGCCCAAGATTAGTTTCATAGTCAAGGTTATACACATATTTCTACATCTTATTCGATACACTGAGTTCTCAAAAGACCCTTTTTTAATATTATTTAAACACTAATGATTCAACATATATCAAACCAAAATGATATTATTCCTGCTCTTCTTATTAACGATGCACGAAATTAATAATATGCGGACTCTGAAAAGTAAAAAGGCAAAAGTTAATAAGAGCTTTTATCGGATCACCCTTTACACTTTTTTTTCCCCCAAGCCAATTCAAACTCCATTGAAAAATGAGGCTACACACACAAGACGTACTGGATTTATGCTTCTTGTGCCACTGATTACATGCTTAGTACTTCCAAATTCTATGAAAATCTGTTGGTTCATATTTTTTTTTTTGTGTATATAAACTAATAAAACTGTCTAATACTAAAAAACAAATTGCCTCTTCTTCCATTCCTTTCATTTTCTCACTTTTTTAATTCTTTTTTTTTAAAGAGTAATATAATTTATTAATGGTGGACGAAAAGACTGAATACACCACTTTTACTACAGAGGAGATCGTGACTGAAACCAAAACTTACGAAACCAAGGTCGAGCAAACATCCATGTCTTTAGCTGAGGAAGAAATTTCTGTCAACCAAAAGTCTGGTCATGTCGAAGCCGAATATGATGTAAACGGCAATCTGAAGAACGTTACCATTTCTTCGGTTGAGAAGAAACTTATTCGTAAATTGGATTTCATCTACGTTATGCCTTTCGTTGCAATTCTTAACTTTTTACAGGTACGATAAATTTATCCTATTTTTTTTTTTTTCAAAGTGAAAATATTGCGTCAAGATAAAAAGACAAAACCAAAATCATTATTATAAAATTCTCATCGTTTATCTATTTATTTGTTATCATCACCAGTTCTTTGATAAGTCTGCTCTCGGTTATGCTGCCGTTTTGGGCATCAAGGATGACAACGGCCTTACTGGCACCCAATACAGTTGGGTTTCCTCCATCTTCTACTTGGGTTATCTCTTGTTCCAAGGTCCCTCCACCATCTTGATTCAACGCTTGCCCTTGAGCAAGTATGTCGGTGCTGTCATTATTCTCTGGGGTGTCGTCCTTATTCTTACTTTCTTGTCTCACAGTTTCTCTCAATTAGCTGCTCTTCGTTTCCTTCTTGGTTTCTTTGAAGCTGGTATCTACCCTTGTTGTATCATGCTTATCAGTTCTCTTTACCGTCGTAATGAGCAGGCTGGTCGTATCGGTATTGTTTACATCTGTAATGGTATTGCCATGGCCGTTGGTGGTCTTGTTGGTTATGGTATTGGTCATATGGATGGCTTACACGGTATGCATGCATGGAAGTGGTAAGTTGCAGTCATAATCTTATTTTATCTTTGACATTATTAACATGGTATTCTTTTTTTTATGGCTTGCTCTCTGATTTGATTTTGATACATTGCTTATTTATTTATAATTACTGCTATTTATAAAAATGATTATAAAATGTTGTATATAATTTAGGATCATGATTATTCTCGGATCTGTCACCACTGTCTTTGGTATCACTGTCTACTTCTTCATGGTTGATACACCCAAGGCCAAGGTCCTTAGACTCACACCTGAGGAGGAGGAAGTTGTCGAAGCTCGTATGGCCGATAATGCTGTTGTTCAAACCAAGAAGATTAACTGGAACCACATGATTGAATCTTTGAAGGAGCCTCGTTTCTACTGTTTCATTTTTGCCTCCATGTTCATTAACTTCCAGAACAGTGCCCTTAACAACTTCAGTTCTCTCATTACTGCTGGTTTCGGTTTCACAGTATGTTTCCCAAACAAACAAAAAAACACTAAACCAAAAATAATCATGGCTGACTTTTTTTTTCTTCTTTATCATGTAAAATAGAGCTTAAACGCTATTTTGTTGACCATCCCCTCCGGTGTAACTGATGTCCTTTACATCGTCTTTGCTATTTGGTTTAACCGCCGCTACGGTCACACACTTTACTCTGCTTGTGCTTTCTTCTTTATTGCCATCATCGGACTTTTGTTGTTGGTCGTTATCCCTGTGGCCAAGGCCAAGTTATTGGGTCTTTACATGGTCTGGGCTTATGCTGCTGGTTTCGTCCTCTTGTTGGCCTCTATCGCTAACAATGTCTCTGGTTATACCAAGAAGATCTTCTACAGTAGTATGATGATGGTCTTCTACACCTTTGGTAACTTCATTGGTCCTTTCCTTATGATTGATTCCCAGAAGCCTTTGTATGTTGGTGGTATGGTCGCCTGTATGGTCTTTAATGCCGCCACCATCGTCCTTCTTTTATTGGCTCGCTGGCTTATGGCTAGAGAGAACCGCAAGCGTCTTGCCAATCCCGTTGAATTAGAGGTCGTTCCTGACATGACTGACATTGAAAACAAGAACTTCATCTACCGTCTTTAAATTAAAAAAAAAAGAATTGATTTATCAAGCCTTTTTTACCAAACTTACTTATTACAATTTACTATTATTATTATTTTTACACAAATAATTTATAAAAAAAAAAAAGAAGATACTCTTACAAAATTACACTTTATAATAATCATGCACGTTTTTTAAATTGATACCATTCTATTTCACTTCAATAAAAAATATAAACTGTGATACAGTAAAAAGAATATGTCAAATCGAGTCTAGCGGAAAGGTGATTTGCGGAGATTTTCAATAAAAAAAGCAAACAGTTCTTGATCTCGTTTCCCAAAAAGTCGAGAATATAGAACTTTTGTTTGTGTACATAGCTTAAGGTTGAGGTACCACAATCGCACATGGTTTCGTCTTTTTTTTCTTAAAAAAATCGATATCCTGTTACATTCTCTTTTTATTGTCTGTGATAGCGTGCTAATGCCCAAAAAAATCTTTTGGCTGCAAGTGAAACTTAAATCTGCTTGACTTTCTCAACATGGCTACATGTCATTTCTGCAAATGAATATAATTACACTTTTTGCTTTATGTGGTGTAACTTTTTATTATGAGGAGATTGAAATATATTGTTATCCTTATTACAAAAATTATGGCGATGCAACAAAGAATTGAAGATAAAGTATTGTATTTGTGTAAGCTTATAGTTAAAGAGAGAAAATAAAAACTTGCTTTATAATGAAATTACAAACAAAAATATCATAAGCATCACGTACTGCAAAGTCATGGAGAAGAAAACAATAAGAAAAAAAAATCTAAAATGATATCATGGCCAATCTTTTTCGGTCTAGGATGCAAAGCTGGATCCGTGCGAAATCTAAAATGGGTAAACTCGGTCTTCAAATTTCTTTATTTTTATATGTGTGTATGTTTTTTTAGTATCATCTTGTAAGCCCAAGATTCTATATTTTTTTGGGTTTTCTTTCTTTTAGTACATATCTTTTCGCCTTCTTTTTCTTCCCTCCACTTTTTTTTTTCATTTCTTATCCCGAAAGCAGTCTTTTTTTTCTCCTCTCTTTTCTTCTTTTTCTTCTTTTTTTTTCTTACTATCTATCCTTCGCTCTTTTTTTTTTTATACAATAAGGATAAAGCGAATAGAAATAAAAAAGTTTAATCCATTATCTTGTTTTTGAAAAATAAAAATAAAAACACAAAGCCAAACAAAAAGTCTACGTATAACATTAATATCAATAATAGTATCAACAATAACAACGAAAAATCAAATAAATGAATGTGAATAACTTTACGTCGCTCAGTCACCGAGCGAATAGCATGCAACAACACCAGTTACCTGTCGAGATGGCCTCATCAGAGCAGAAATGGCAATACTCTGGAAATCGTGATGATTTTTATAGCGTTTCGTCGGATGCAATCCATGAAACAGATTATTCATCTGAAGAAAAGGCACTTGTTCGTAAAATCGATTGGCTTGTTTTACCCATTATTTGTACATTGGATTTTTTACAGGTACGCAGAAGAAAAAAAACATGATGTAGAATGGTAATAACCATTCACCTTTGACATATACAGTTTCTCGATAAATCAACCATCAATTATGCTTCACTCATGACTTTTAAAGAAGATTTACATCTTACCGGCAATCAATTTAGTTTACTAGGCTCGATTTTTTATTTAGGATACCTTGTTTTCCAGGTACACTAATAAAAGTAAATGTACTGAATTGCTGTTATTAACCCTCCCATTTCATTTTGTAATTTACATCAAATATATATAAAAAATTACATATAGTTACCTAATAATTATCTTTTACAAAAAGTTGCAATTGGTCGTTATATTGGTATTCTCGTTGTGTTATGGGGCGCTGTACTAATTTGTACAGCATTCGGAACAAACTTTTCACAAGTAGCAGGCATGCGTTTCCTATTGGGTTTCTTTGAAGCTGGTATCTATCCTTCTCTCACATTACTTGTTAGTACATTTTATCGTCGATCTGAACAAGTTGCAAGATTGGGTGCATTTTGGCTATGCAACGGTTTTGCCTTGTTTGCCGGTGGCTTGATTGGTTACGGTATCGGACATATGGTCAATGTAGGTGGTTTAAAAGCATGGCAATGGTACGTGGTAGAATTTTTTTTGGTGTAATTTGCATTATAATTTCTTAATATTTGTTATTACTATTGTTAGGATTATGATTTTATTGGGCGCTATTACCGTTTTGATGGGTGTCGTCTCATTTTTCTTTTTGATTGATTCTCCAAAAGCAGCTGCTCTTAAATTGAATGCAGAGCAAGAGATCCTGGTAGAAGAACGCACCCGTGATAATGCAGTGGTTCGTACAAATGAACTTAAAACCGAGCAGATTTGGGAAGCCGTTAAGGAAATTCGTTTTTGGTGTTTCAGCTTTGCTTGTTTCTTGATTAACCTTCAAAATGGTGCTATGACCATCTATAACGGTCAAATCACCAGTAGTTTTGGTTTTCCGGTAATGTCTAGACTCTTTTTTTTTTTATTTTTTTTATGATACCGTCGTACTTATCTATCCATCTATCTATCCATCTATTTTTGACTTCTTATTTTAAAATATGCTGTTGTATATTTATATTCATAAATGACAGCAACTTCAATCAATGTTACTTACTGCAGGTGCCGGTGGTTCCACAATTCTCTTCATCGTTATTGGCGTTTTTTGTGTTCAGCGCTATCAGCAAACAATCTACACTGCATGTGGTTTGATGGGATGTAATATCATTGGTATGATCTTGTTACTTGTTATTCCTAAAACCCAAGTAAAGTTGCTTGGTTTCTACTTTGCATGGAGTTACTGTGCCGTGTACGTCTTGCTGATCACCTCCATCTCAAACAACGTATCTGGTTACACCAAGAAAATCTTTTACAACGGTGTCCTCATGGTGTTTTACACATTAGGTAGTTACATTATATTTTACTTTTCACTCATTTTTTGTTAACAAACATTAATTCAAATGTAGGTAACTTTGTCGGGCCCTTGATGATGGGTACTGCCCCTTACGTCCCCGGTATGATTGGGTTCCTTGTTTGTAATTGCGTTGTAGTTGTTCTTTTGCTGGTTGCTAGATGGCGCATGTTGCTTGTCAACAAGCGCCGTCTATTATTATTAGCTCATACTTCAGCTGCTAGCATGGCTGCTAATTCCTATGTCCAGGATGATATTAGTGATGAGCAGGATCAAAACTTTATTTATTTGCTTTAATACCCTCTTTCTTTTTACTTTTTCTTTGATATCACACAACGTATACACATTATCTTATAAAGAATTAAATGATCTATAACATCTCTTAATAACTATCACAAAAAAACAACATCCACTCTTCTAACACTGCTTCTTTATAAAAAAAAAAAAATGCTTTTATAAATGTCTAAAACTACTGTTCCTCTTGCAAATATAAACTTTTTTTGTGATACTTTTACATTGTCGTACAGAGCAACTCAATCATATTTTGGTAGCCACCGACTAAACTATATTTGCTTTTCACAAACATGGTATTACAAGAAAAGGGTGATACTAGTTTATATCCGTAAAACAAAATGTACACAGAAAAAGAATAAAAAACACAATGATTTATTATGTTAATGTTTGGAAAAATAAAAAGCGTTTGTCATCTACTATTTAATGACACATTTATATGTCATTTGTATAGTTCTTTAAAAGGAATATTATAAATTTGGTAACCTTTTCAGTGCTTGATCGTACACAATCTTCTTTAGGACTTATATCAGTATTTTATCACGTGGATACGGAACCAACGGAAAGTTTAATGCTAACTTGAAGCGCTGCCTTCTCTTCAAGGCAAATAGTTGGATCATAAAATATGATTAAAAATTTTATCAATGAAATCTATCGTAGAGAAGATTAAGCGAAATAATGAACGAAATAAGTGCCTTTTTTTATTTTATTTTTTGAACGATGGGTAAGGTAGCTTTGTATCCATGGCATTATCAATACTACTTGTGTAAGTAACCACAGTCTTCTTTTAATTATATGTTACAAGATATTAGTCTCAATAATATAGAATATTTATAATTATCGTGACCAATAATAACACCATGGTTTTACTTGGATTAGTCCATACAATGTTATAGTACCGTATTTTATAAAGCATGTTCTTAATTGATTTTTCACTCTTGTTTGATTTGAATATAATGAGAAAATCATTGCTAAGAACCGCTTAGTATTATACCTAGTCGTAATGGCAGGAAGAATATTATTTTTTTATATATATTTTAGTAAATTTAACGTTTCTCCTATATTTTTCAAGTTAAATATTACCAACTAAACATACTAGTTATTTACAATGAAACCAGCAGCCGATTTTTGTTACTGGCTTGGCCGAAAAATACACAAAGTTTGTTTGGAAATGGGTAAAGCCTAGCCAAAGCAACGTTCCAAGCTTTAGATATCATTCTTTAGAAAGAAAAGGATTCGCATAAATATACATTCATACCTTGCCAAAAAAATTCATGCGTTTGGATTGTCTTACCAAACTAATTCATAATGGAATTATCTATCGATTAGGAACATGAGAAGTCCAATCGCTAGTGTAGTCTATAGGAAAACATGTACAAATGTATAAGATATTAACTCTCCATCAGTATTTTAATTCAAACATATATCTATATTACAGAAATCACAATAGTCTATCTAAACATATCTTATAATTGGATTTATCTCACTAATTCATGCGGAAAACACAAAGAGGCTATCCACATATTTCTGGCCTTTTATAAGGTTCTAAAAGGCTAGGAAGGCTGTAGGAGATAAAATTGTTTTCAGGATGTTCAGAATTAGATGCAAATAACATAGTTAAATATAGACACAGATTGAATATTATAGCACTCTTCTACCGCAATCAAGTTTCATTTATATTTTACGGAAAACGGAAGATATATCTCCATAAAACCAACCTCGATGACTTGTATAAGAGATTTTATATTTATGCATGCAAGGCTTAAAATTTATGTAATACGTTTTACTATCACATGAGAAGGTTTTCTCGAGTTTGCAAAAGACCTTTTTTTTTTAATTTGTTTTTATTCGTTTATTCCATAAAAAAATGATGTGACAATACAGTTCGATTAAGATGATGATAATAGAAGAGCGAAAAAAAAATATGTAAAAGGGGCAGCATTTCCTATTCTTTAGAATCCTGATGATCAATCTTCTGTCTCTTATTGCTAGCCTCGCCTTCATCGAACCTTTGCTTTAAATATGCATTCTCTTGATGGACTCGTTCCAACTCGGCTTTGAGAATTTCGACCTGTCTGTTCAATTCATTGATAGCTTGGTCTGTAAGCAGCTTTTCCAATGTCCACTTCTCCAAGGTCGACGACTCGTTTTCTTTCAACTGACGAATATAGGCGGCTGCGCGGTGCAAAATGGACCCCTTATTTTTCTCGCAGCCGGGAACAATGCGGGCAATCTCATTAATACCTTCGTTGATGGTCTCACGGCGTCGACGCTCGACCTGTTTGTGGTTTTCACGACGTAGACGGTGCCATTCGTCAGAACCTACAGGAGGTTTGAGATCGTCTTTACTGGTGGTATCGACCTTGTTAGTTTCGGTTTCATTTACAACGCTCTGTTGGGGCTGAGAAGGTGGAGTATGTTGGTATTGGAGCTGTGGAGAGTTCTGTTGTTGTGCTTGTGGTGGTAAATGATTTTGTTGTTGTACCTGAGCGGGGTGCTGCTGTGGGTGTTGTTGTGCTTGCAGCTGTTGCTGTGCAACTGTTGTCAATGTATTCAAGTTACCAGCCATTCCAGCATGCTGCATAGATTGATGCAGGGCTTGTAATGAAGCAGTTTGCTCACGGGTGATGTTCCTGTTTATATATATATATATAAATAAGTAAATCTTTGCTTTTAAAAGAAAAGAAAAGGTACTTGATAAATACCACATCTCATTTGAATTGTAGCTTGGATTTAATGGAGCATTATTGTTAGTCTTTGGTGCTTCCAACTTGACTTCTTTTGTTTCAGGAGAAAGGGTTTTGTTTAACTATAAAAAAAAAGTATTGTAAATAAAACGCGCACAAGGCCAAGGGCTTCCCCTCTCTTGTTCAAATCTAACCTCTGTCATCTGTTGTTCTCCAGTGTATACTTCTTTAGACATTTTTTTTTATAAATATTATGTTTAAAAAAAGGATTCTTTAAAGATAAAACATGATAAAGAAATAAAAAAAAGGAAAAAAAAATGTTAGTTTTTAACCTTTTTTTCAATAAAGTATATCATATCGTCTCTCTTTCTCTCTCGCACACACACTCTCTTTTTATCTGAAAGGACCTTATTTTTATATTTATTTTTATTTTTTTTTGTTCTCTTTTGCTCGTGACTTTGTGACGTTTCAAGTCCATCTCTCACTCACTCACTCTCTTCTCTCTTCTTTCTTTCTTAACTCACCTGACTTGGGGGGTTGAGGGTGAAAAAGAAAAAGGCGCTGACCTGAGTCTGGCAAAAAAATTGAGTTTGTAATATATTTTTTGCCAGAGTCACGCGGACGACGTTCGCTTACTTGATTGGCCAATAACTAAATAGGCAATTTGTGTCTCATGTTCCTTTTTCTAAAAAGTTTTGAAAGGCTTATCATAGGATCAAGGTAATGACTTTTTGGTTGGTATATTTCCTCAAGTAAATGATTTTATACTATCATTATGTGATTTAGTTTGAGAAATAAATAAATATATGAGCAAAAGCAAGAAAGTAACCTTGCAATCGTAAGTATGCTCTTTTATTTCCAAATAGGATTTTATAAGAGTAACTTTATATCTCATGATCCAAGTAGTGATAGAATGAATTGTACCAATAAAACAGAAATACTGGATTACAATGAAATCAAACCTATGATTATATCAACACATTTTGTAGCGTAAACGAAATCTTTAACTGTCCAAGACAAAGAGAGAGAGTTGGCTTATTTGTCAGCAAACTTCTATTTTTACTATTGAAGTTAATAATAAAGAAGGGGGTGTTTTTCATCAGCATATTCGATTTTACAGCCATGTTTTAATTACCTTTGGTACTTCCAAGTCATAGTTGAATTGTCATTTCAATAGTCATCAAGATATTAAAGAGATACTATTTTATTAAAAAAAGCAACACAAATGAAAATGCTTGTTCAAAACTAGTGCGTTAGAGTACATGTTACCAAGTGATCTTGTGCATATTTCTTCACAAAGTTATTATATGAATAGTTCAAGACAAAAAAAAAGGGGAGCTCATTGTTAAACTATTTTAAATATGTCATAGTAGATGTTGCTGTATTAAAGATAGATATTTAACACATGATTTTTTTATATTTCTACAGACAGAGACAGAGACAAGGATAAACAACAATCTTATTAAAAATAATGCATAACAAATATCGTATAAAATGATTCCAGTTTTTTTATTTTGATTTATTCATCAAGAATCAACACCCGGTCGTTTGTGATCGGCCTGTTCTATAAAAATGATATGCGACATCTAATAAATAAGGTGGATCCAGGCTTGCAGAAATGAGTTTTGTATATGAGAGACATTTTTATTGCTGAAAAACTGGTGTTACTATGCCATAATGATGGCTTTAGAGATACTACGCAATTCAGATATAATCCTTCTACTGAGAGGCTTGGCACTGAGGGTGGTGAATAAGTTAAAACATATATCCTTCTTTTTTTTTAAAAAAAAAACCCAAGCACATGATTTGTTTAAGTTGCCAAGAATACCAAGTTTATAGGTTTTGTATATGGCTCTTTCTTCTCTCTTCTGACTTTTTTTTTCTCGTCACACATACAAAAACTCCCCCACATTTTTTTTTTTTTTTTTTTTTTC
>VCJE01000973.1:0-23053 GCA_024140265.1 Backusella liffmaniae | reverse complement strand
TTTTTTTTTTAAAAAAAAAAAGAATTAATATATTAAACTTGACATAGTTATTTAGTATTTTATAAAAAAAATCACCCGAAATTGCCAGATGTTTTTTTCTCTGACAAAATCTTTAACAATATTAGAGTGATTATCTGAAGCATTAGTTACCGTCAGGTATTTAAAACGACAATCATCCCCTAGTGTTAATATGATGCATTTTTTTTCGAACTTTACTTATTTTTTTCTTATTTTTGAAGAATGGTCAACGTTAAAAATTCTATTAAAACATTGGTAATTACATTTAAGGTAACACACATCACCACACATCCAGTGTGGCGGTGTTCAGTTTTGTACACTTTAATAGATTTTGTGACAAAACATATATTACCTCTACTTCAATCTTCTATCTTGGTATCCGTTTCAAGGGAACTAAATCTAAAGCATATTTATAATAGATTGCATAATATTGACAACTTTATCCTTTTTATAATGGAATTGTGTTTATTCAAGAAGGATAAACCGAAGTGGGCTCTTGTTTTTTAAATTTTATTTTAGTAATGGATCATTACACGGTCAAATTGGCACCGTTTATTATCAATAATATCTGCTGGTAATGAACAACCCTTTCAAGAATTACAAAGGCATCATTGTCAATACGTCAACAATGAGAATAATCGGTTTGTTTAATATGGTAAATCACCACATTGTTACTTTTTTCTAAAATTTACTGATCCAATCAAATGGCAATACCCTTTTCACAAAGGATTTACCCAACGATACACTTGTCTTTGCTATGTATTTAAATATGGGCAAGTTAAACGGTTTGTTATTATTATTATTTAACCTGAACAAGAATAGGAAAAACATTTTACTAATTATTCTCTAAATGCTATGCTCTTATATAATATATCAAAGACTGAACTAGTTTCTATAAATATCAATAATAGCCGATCAAGCGATCCGAGATTTAACATCCCATCTGTAGTATTAGGCTTTTTATCGAATTTGAAAAAGAAGAGGACTATTACTTTTATTTTTACTTTTTTCAGAAATAGAGCCATGTAGTGATATATTAATACCTTGGGTTCAAACTTAAATCAACCTCCTATAATAATACCCAATGCTCATTTCGTAGTAGAAACAAACAATGGTCAGTTAACACGGAACAAATGTGTATCTTATATGTTTATGGTAATATCAAAACAAAGAGCTGAAACCAGTAAAAATAAGACTTGGATACGGACAATGAGGAATAGTATGAATGTTGTGATCACTATAATGGCATTACCAGTTTGTATCCTGTCTACAGATGGCTTCATGATTTTTATGATGTTCATTTTGTACAAAAGATATAATATATCATTGTTTAAAGTTGTCAGCAGTGCAAGTATGAAGACTCTTTTTGTGAAATCAAAATGGTGCTATGAAACAAGATGAATGAGTCCAACGGAATTCAATTCAGTCTTTTCTATATTTAAATAAAGTATAGAAGAACCCAGTGTATTTTGTTCATGCTAATGATATATTTATGCATTTTTTATTATATGGGTTTCTTTTGGTAAATAAAAGCATATTCGATATCCAAAAGGGATTTCATTTTCTAAAAAGAAACGCTTGTGTTACAGCCCTCATTCTTCAAGTTTAAAGCAAACCAGAAACGAGCCGATCAAGTTAGCCGTTGTTCATGCGTTATTGCTGCACTTCTTTTTACAATAAAACCAGTTGTGGATCCTTTCTTATAAATTGAAATCGAGTGAAACCACATAAAAAAAACCAAGGGCACGTGACACAAGTAACCTTTTCGCGTTAAGAATAACTTGTTTAGCATTTGTTTTTTTTTTTCCTTTTTTTTCTGTTGAGTAAATAAACATAAAAAAAAGTCAAAATGACAACTGCTAAGAGTGCTTCGTATGATTACCTGATTAAACTATTATTGATTGGCGATTCAGGTAAGGCTTATAACAAGTGTTTGCTTAGTTAAAAGTGTTTATAGCAACTGTTTATTAACGAATAAAATGAAAAAAAAAAGGTGTGGGTAAGAGCTGTTTATTGCTTCGTTTTTCGGATGACTCTTTTACACCATCATTTATCACGACCATCGGTATTGACTTCAAGATTCGTACAATTGAACTTGATGGAAAGCGCATTAAGCTTCAGATTTGGGATACAGCCGGTCAAGAACGTTTCCGTACCATAACAACCGGTAAAGAGAGCAATATGTTTTCTATGCATATAAATATACAAGTGCTAATATACATTTTCTTATAAAAAATAGCTTATTATCGTGGTGCAATGGGTATTTTACTAGTGTATGATACGACGGATGAAAAGTCGTTTGGAAGTAAGGATTTAATATAAATATATTTAATCGTAACTTGTTACTTAAAGATGCACATAGACGTAAGAAACTGGTTTTCCAATATTGAGCAACATGCTAGCGAAGGTGTCAACAAGATATTGATTGGCAACAAGTGCGATATGGAGGACAAGAGAGTATGTAATATGAAATGTATGCAACCCTTCTCAAGTGACTAAAGCATAGAAACATAGGTTATTTCTAAAGAGCAAGGCGAAGGCTTGGCAAAGGAACTAGGTATTCGCTTTATGGAAACTAGTGCAAAAGCCAATATTGGCGTAGAGGAAGCCTTCTTTGACTTGGCTAGGTGAGTAATTTGATAGCTTGGCTTCATTCTTTCTTCTTACTTATTATTATTTTAAAAAAAAGGGATATCAAAAAACGTTTGATTGATACACAACAAGCTCAACAAACCCGTCAAAGAGAAGAAGTTAGATTAGACCAAGCTTCACCTTCAAAGTCCAATAGCTCAGGAGGTTGCTGTTAATTACACATACTTTTTTTTTTTTTCCCTTTATATACATACACACACTCTCTCTCTCTTTCTTACCTACCATTTCTTTTTCTTTCTCTTTTCTGTCGTTCTTTGTAGGTTTTTGACAATAAATCCATATCGCATTGTTATTTTGGAAAACAAAGTGTATTTGTTTTGATTGTTTATATTTATTTATATACTTTTTATAAGGTGGTTTTTATTATTATTATGAGGTTGGTTTTGAGATATATATAAAATATAGTTGAATATATACAAGTTATAAACATATGATAACATTATGAAGCCTATTTCAAACAAGCCATTCCTTTTTCTCCTTGTCGTTAAAAGTAATATATATATATAGATAGAAGATATGGATCGCATTAAAGGATAATGCAATTAGCTGCTGCATGAGTTTGGCCATTAGCACGACCTGCTGCTGTACGTCTTCTTGCTACAGAAGTGTATCTACTGGTACGACCAATAAGTGGACTATCTACTTCATCCTCTTCCTTTTGAAATGAATAGAAGCTTTTTATTGTCAACAAAGAGCCCGCCTTTGCAAGAGCCTCCCGAATACCTAATTCGGTAATGTTTGTACAATCTAGCACTTCAAGATTGATTTTTCGGGATTCGCATTCTTGTGAGAAAAAACTAATATTAGAATCAGTAGATGCACTTGGGCGTCTTTGTTGCTGCTGGAGATAGACTGCAATGGAAACAAGTATTTCGTCTGTAACAGTACAATTGTCCAGCTCAATGTGTTGCAGCTGATTGCAAACACCGTGTACAACAAGGTGATTAATGGCATCATCTGTTATCTGTGTACAGTTTGATAAGCAAAGACGTCTAAGCTGAGACTGATGGTTGGCCACTGCTCTGACAGTAATACCGGTTATTTGCTGAAGATCTTCTAGATCAAGGTGGACAAGGGTGCGAAGTCTGGGACACATATAGCAAAAACCTTGGTCTGTCATGAGGACACAACCAGCAAGTTCAAGGTGTGTCAGGGTTGTTAGTTGAGACAACTGACGGAGTGATATATCAGTAAGGCGGGCACAGTTTGATAAGTTTAGGTGAGTGAGTTTTTTGCAGCCGCTGTTTTTCAAAAACAATGCTAAACCAGTATCTGTAATACTGGTGCAGGCTGCCATACTCAGATGACTCAGGTTAGGTAGATAGTGACCCAAGGTTGCCATGGTTGTATCATCCAACTGAGGGCACCCGTTCAACTTTAAAAATCGTAGTGTGTTTGAGCAAGACTGTATGATTGGCAGCAGACCGGTTCCAGTCATATTTCTGCACCAACTTATGTTTAGTTTTTCTAATTTTGGCAAGCAAGTCGATGACATAGTGATATCTTTGACTGTATCAAGACTAGAGACATCGAGCACACGGAGATGATGAGCACGATGCAAGGCAAAACTAATACTGGCTGCAGACAAACCCCTACAGTCTTTTAAAATGAGTACCTGAAGGTTTGGACAGTTTTCCGATAGTGTTCTCAACTCGTGTCCTGTCAGCTGAATACAGCCTCTGGAATGAATGTGAATAAAAATATCCTTTGTTTAAAACAAGCTCTTTACAAAATTACCTAAAGTTTGCAACTTTTAAAAATCGACTAGAAGAAATGATGAGCTTCAGGATGGACTGAACGGGTATTGCTTTATAAAAAGGAGTTAAATCTAAAGTGGACCACAAGGAGCCATCGTAAGCCAAGTTTTTCCATTTGTGACACACCTAATAATATAAATGAGCGTTACTTTATTTCTTTTTGTTTAAATCAAGATGGCAACATACCAAGGTTGATTTTAAAAGATCCTGAATTGGCAATTCACCAAGAATTTGAAGGGTCAATTCATCAGGTAGCAATCCAAAGTAATCTATGAAGAGTGATTTAATATAATTGATATCAAGATGAGTACATTTATTTATTTATTATTATTATATTATTTATTTATTATGATTGTCATTGCTATTATTACCCATTTTATATATATTTAGATTAGTTAGAAAGTAATAGTAAAAATAAAAAGCACACACAGTCAGAACTTTATAAATAAAAAGAGAAAAGAAGGAAAACAAAAAACAAAAGTGGGAGATGAAAAAAGAAAGTGTATTTATACTTATTGACACAACTACTTTCTTGACAATCGTCTGATATAAATATTTACTTTCTATAATCACAAGATTGCACCATCTCTTTTTTTTTTATTTTTTTTATAGATATTAATTCTCCACCAATTTACCAACAAACAGATATTTAGAGGCAAAGTGTTGCTACAATCACATAAACAAATGCATCAGTTTGTGGTATGATATATGTTTTTTCTATTCTATCGATTTTACCTCCCATTCGCGAAGTGACTCCCATTCATCTGCAGCAAGGTCCTCCAATTTATCAATCGCACCCCTTGGATCTGTGAGCATGTCCATATCAAACGAATTTTTGGCCAATCCACGAGAGGCATCATGTCCGGCGAAATTGGCATATGGTCCCCCTGATTGTTATTATTATTATTATATGCTTAAACCTCTCTTTTTTATTCCAATTACTTGCCTGGTCCATAAAAGTTGCGTCCTCTTGTGACATCATAAATTGACCCATTTACTCCCATCAAAATACGCCCATCTGTTCCATTCCCATCGAACGGTAATAGGTCCACTGGGGTATAATTCTTAAATACAAGAACTTCAGCGTGCTTGGGTTCCTGCACCATAGGTTTTTGGCTTTTTGTATGCGACTTTAATACATATAAAAGAATCTAAGCTCTGTATTTTAATACTCTTGCTTTGTTTTTTTCCCCCGCTTATTATATATTATTATTGTTTTTGCTTGTTCAACATGGTCTTACTCCTAATAAAGCCCAATTTACAGGATTCTCTATTTTGTAAAGAGATGAGCCTCAATGTCAGTTACTTTTTTCATCAAAGTACAATCCTCACCTTTTAATTGCTTCATCAACATGTTTAAAGTAGTAGTCATTGTCTTTGGAGTACTCATATTGTCTTTGTATAAAATATATTCAGAAAATATAAAGAAAATTGTGAATTCGTAAAGCACACACATGCTCCTATTACATAAAAAAATATACCGACGCTCTGATTGGCTGAAAAAGGACCATCAGAAAGAACTTTACATAATATATGACATCATGCTGAATTAAATGAATAGTTTACTTTTTACTTTAGAGTTTAGTAATGAAAAGCTCATTATTCTTCTCATCTTTTTTTTAAGGGTCGGGATAATATACACACATAGTCAAAATATGGAAGGAAATGAAGGGTTTTAGTACAAGAAAGGAATGACTGCTTTCCTTGATGATGGGTATGATTCAAATTTGCTCTTGTACCATCCGTGCGTTTTCCAAGCTCTAGGGATAAGGTTTGCTATCGTGGCAAAGACAAAGATAAGGGCTGGTACACTTGGACATGCAGCAATTGCAAAACCTATCCACTCTATTGCCTCGCTTAGATAATTTGGACAGCTCACAAACCGATATAAACCTCCTTGGGGGATAAAATACTTTCGTCTAGACTCCTCTTTTTTTGTTTTGGAACGCAATCGAAACAATACTGTGTCGTGATAAACGTTGGAAATAAAACCAGCGGCCCATATCGATATGCCAATCCAAAATTGAACACGATCTACGGAACGGCTGTGGCGACCTATCCAAATCCCATTTGTATAACCATTAAATAGGTTAAAACCAAATCCACAAACAGAGGTAATGATGTGTACGTCGGCCATAGAAGGGGCTCTTAACGGGTGAATGATGCTTCGGTTACAATAGTGAATCATCCAGCATAGTGTTAGAATCATTTGGAATTGTGTCCAGTTGGGCTGTACTAGTAAAAATGATAGTGTGTAAACAACCGGAGATACTGCTTCCATAAAGAACCAACTCCATTTTCCTGATAAGCTAAACTCAATTCCAAATTTGCCAGCAAATCGACCTGTAATACCAAATAAATAAGCACATCAAACTTTACCGAATTGCTATATTGAGAAAAAGGTATTTTGTTACCATAAGGCGCATTCACTAAATAAAGGGCTGGTACCATGATACATGGCATTGCTGCATATATCATAATTGCCGTGTTATACGTTGATGTCTTTAGTAAATAGTTTGTGATACTATTCATCATGCTTTGTTGTGAAGAGAGACAGAGTGAATAATAATACAATAATAAAAGTAAAAAATGAAGAGAAAGAAGAGAAATTGATGTGCACATAACTGACCAATATAAAATTAATCTATTAAAACAGTCCTGATTTTTTTCCAACTCCATTTATTATTAAAAAACTTTGTATAACCAATCGATTATCATTGCAATAAAACGCGTACTAGTATTTTTAGTATCTTGTTGTCATTATATCTTCATTTTAAACAGGCAATCTTGTCATATTGCTCATACCTGGTGATCGGTTTTTTTGTGTAATTTGAATGTTGAGGGTCATTTGCGGTTTCATCTTTACTACTTTAATAATAGATTGTGCTTCAAGCGTAGCCACCATCCCGACTTTGCAGCATTCGAAACACAAACAAACAGGCAACGTTCCATATAAAGCAATTGACGAAATAGACCTTTTGCTTATTTATTTACTTGTTTCCAAACGTTTCTTTAAACGCCATTGTCATTCATTTCATATGAAAGAGTGATGTAATGGTTTAAAGTGATTATATAAATAAATAAACAAGTAAAATACGCTTTGCTTGATCAACACCGACTTTCTCGGTTTATCTTGTTTTTTTTTTCTTTTAAAAAAAAATAATCTCAATGCTTAATGATGATTTAAGATTTCAACCTTAAAAACAAGTGCTTGTCAGTTTATAAAAGAGCGTGATTTGGAAGTTAAAACTACCAAAAAAGTCTATTGACATCAATCGACTTTTTGATAACGGAACTACTAAAGAAAGTTTAATCCAACGGTTCTCTTGTCTGAAAATACTAAAAACAAAATACGCCTGAATGAACTGTTTCATTTTGTTGAATGTGTTTTAAAAATACTAAGATATCAAAAAGCTTTTGCTTTTATCCATTTTCATATTTAAAATTTTAATTAATCAAATTAAGGATATTTTCGAGTTCAAGTTTAAAAAATGAGCACTTTAAATTTGTAATTTGTTCAATTATATTTAAATCTAGGAAACGTCCAAATTCAAAATCGATATTATTTTGTTTTCCTTTTATTTTACAGTTGACATTAGCTTGTAAGCATCGAATTACTTAAAATGCAATGGCGTGGACCTGTTTTACTTATAGCAGGACTGACCATGATATATTTGGTAAGTCTGCTACAAGAAGTACCCTTTCCACATCCAGTCATTGTACAAGCAACAGAGCCTAGTCACACCCTTCGAAATGAAGCAACACACATCATCCTTAACGAGAAAGACGACCAAATGCATCGAACCAAGATTTGGTTTGATGCTACCTTGAAGGGCCATTTGGGTAAACAGCTAGGCGTTGGCTCTCTCAGAATGAATGTCAATGGTGAGAGTTTAAAATAAATAAATAAGAAAGAGCGAGAGGAACTGCATAAAGTAAAAGTATCTGTCATTAAAACAACATATACTAGGCTATATCGTGCATTCGAAAAAGCCCAAGACTGGTCTACTCGACGCTACACCAGAGGCACAAGGTAAATTGTGTATAGATATTTGTTTTTGAATCATAAAGTTTTATAATCATTAATAATAACCTTAATCAATAATTAAGAATGGCAAGGTGGTTTCACACATGCGCTACGTGGCCCAATCACTAAACTGGCTCAATCTCATAATCCAGATATCCTATTTTCTGTGCTCTATCATACCATCGAAAATGAACAGGTTGAATACTATATCAGAATATATTACTTTGCAGACTCAAATGTAGAATTCAAGGATTTGCGTCTTCCTGGAAGTACCGAGATTACAAGCTTCTCACTAGAAACCGATTCCATCTTGTATTCAAGGTAAGTTTACATTGAACTCCTTTTATTTCATCAGTGATTGATTTGTTTGTTTTACATGTTTGTTAGGTATCCTGATATCTATCGATTTAGAACTATTGATTTACCAAAAGAGTTGACCTCTGCTCCTCATTCTCAAGATGCAGATCCTATACAGTTACCAGTAGGCCAACCCGGTGAATCCGTGAAAAGTAAGTTTGCTCATAGCAGTCATGTCTGATTCAAAACTGAATAAGTAACTCAGTTTTAATTAGCTCATCATCAACCTAGAGGTACTGAGTCTCATGCTGGAATAGTATCTAAGCTTTACTCCTCAAAGTAAGTTTCTTGTTTTGGTTATATATATAAATGTGTGTATTTATCTTTATATTGCACCTCTAGTAAAGATATATACCGCGTATTTTCAATGGATGTACACAAAACACGAAGAGATTATCATATCAATGCAACACTTGTGGATGGACAAATGAGCCAAGGTGAAAATGGCAAGATGCGTGTATGGAAGCGAAGGGAGCATATGAATTCTTCAGTAAGGTTTATTGAAAAAGAGAGGATGATTAATAATAAAACTAACCAACATGTAGCATGAGCTCTATATTGACGAAGCACTGGAATATATGGCCTTTGTGGATGGTGCTCATTTTCAACAAGAGAGAACAGAAATCAACATGCCAACACCCATCGTGTCAACCTCAAAAGATAAAATGACAATCGTTGTGCCAGTGATCAAAAACAGTTTTTTAACCATGGATTATACAGATAATTTGGAGAGGCTTATGAAGGATAAAAGCGAAAGTCAGTATCTTTATAAGGACGAGGATGGAAAGATCATTCCAGAGTATTTCTTTTGGATGCAGGATGATATTGTCTCTAGTGAAGCTTCATATGATCCATCAGACATTTCTGGAATTCAATTAAACGACGATGGTACATCATTGGCGGTCTGGACAGAGTCAAATACACTCTACATATATAAACGAGGCGTTGGAGATAGAAAGCAGTTTCAATGGCCCGATATTGAGGGCCTGACAAATGGCTCTTATAAGGTACCTGAATCACAGCATCATTTGACTCATAAATTAGAATGGATTTTACGCATGGTTGTTACACCTAAAGAGGGTAGAATTGGGTCTACTGTAAGTATATCATATAATAGTCATTGAAAAAAAAAAAAGACGATTAAATGAGATGCTTATCAATTAGCCGATTGGAACTGCGTATTTTTGGAGCAATGCAAACATAAATTATATCAGTAAGTTGTATTACAAAGTCTAATATAAGTGAAAAGAAGGAGGGTGATGCTGACTATTTGTTAGCTGTTGGTATGAAAAATGGCCTTACCAATACTTACATGTTGGATGCCATGGCTGAGCAAAAACAAGTTAATTTCTGGAGTTTCATAAAAGAGCGTTGGGATCTATTCTTTGGTATGTTGATATAATTATTGATTTAGGCATATTATTAAGTATATTTTTATTTTAGCGATGGGTCTTACAGTTACATTATTCGTAAGACATGAATATAAATGCTATCCTTGATAGTTATTCCACCCTCTCTGTATTTTTAGATATATATACATATAACAAAGATAATAGCAATAATAATGATAATAATGATAATAATACTAATAAATTATATCTAATGGCGTTAATAATAAATAAATATGCGTTCTTTTTTTTTAAAAAAAAAGTATATGAATTAAGTGTTATTTATTGAAGTAATATGAATCTGAACTCTAAAATAGTCGTTGTTCAGTGCATCTAATGGGGTATTCATCATATTAACTACTAAAAGACCAGTCTCAGGCGACCAGCTCCAATCGCTGATCTTCAACTCTATGTCGTCTACGAATACTCTTCGAGGAGTGACTTTGTATTTACAACAGCTCCAAACATTAGATGCTATCCAGAATCCGCACGATGCGCTTCTATGTGATAACTCTGCTTCAAATATATCGCAAAGTTCTTGGTTTACTTCAACGAGTCTAGTTTTTAATATAGCTCGGGTGCCGTTATACTTGTCAGTTAAACCTAGACAGGACACAGATACAGCACCCCAAGATCTCACAGGACTGACCGATACTACACAGGATCCAAATGGTCCAACGCGAACACTTAGTTTGGTATTCGTTCTTTTTACATTCACTGACGGTAGGCAATATGATGATGCAACATGGCCATAATCAATGTCATCGTCAGAACTATCACTGGAGCTGTTTTCCAATCCTAAATAGTGTAATTTTCCTCTGTCCGGACCAGTGACAATGTAAGCTACAGTAGGTACTATGCTTAATTTTTTTGTATGAAGCATACTCGTTTCTACCACACCAAGATTTTCCTTATCGCTAGAATTCCAAAAACCACAAATACCGTATTCTGGCTTGGAAAAACTGCGTTCAGAGCATTGCTCGTAATGAAGATTACATAGCTCAATAAGAGCTTGATTGCCCATTGGGTTTTCAAATACAGTACTGAAGGTTGGATGTGAAGATTGGTATGATCGCAATAGTGAATGGCCATTATGACGTGTTTCAGCAATAAGCTTTTGGACTATCTTGGTATTGTGTTTCCCTGGATAATCCGTGATGTAAACTGGTCCACCAGAAATGGCTCGACTATGAGCTTGATTAGTTTTTGAGTGTATAAACTATTCTATAATAAATAGTGATTACCTTGATGCATGATATTCGGCGAATGGATGGTCTGTTTGAAAAATATCCCAATCTAGAATGGATGGATAGTTGCATGTCCATAATGAATTGATGGCATTGGCATAGATATGCCATGAATGGCTATCTTTTTCGTTTGGGAAAAAGTCATCACTATTTCTACATTATATGAAACGTCAGTACTAGGTTGCATAGTAGGAATCATATATATTTACCTGAATATTGCTTTTGTCTTTGCTGATAAAATTGGCTGAAATAAGACATGTGGAGTAAACGACATGGAGTGAATAATACGGCTTGAAAGTAACTCATCCGAGCTATCAGCCATGGCTTTTCTATAGCGATCCCACAGGGCCAATTTTTCTTTTATGGGCATTGCCAAGTTCTGAAAACTACCTTGGCTATCCACCTTTGTAAAATCAATTCCTGAAAGTTGTAGGAACTTGTAAAATTCGAAATAAAACTTTTCCACCTCTTCAATTAATCCTACAGAGGATGAGTCTTCCTGTTTGACTGCCTGTGGCCCATACTGGTTAGAGCTAGCAAAACTTTTATCGATTCCTTTCCAATATCCCCATAAAGCCTATGAAATATAACGAATTAAACAAAAGGTATCCTATAGAGTAAACCAAGATATAACTTACGTGCCAAACTCCAATGTATTTCAAGCTTGGATACTTTCCCTTGAGAACCTCAACTGTGTGTTTTAAACCACCTGGAAATTTAGATTTAATTGCATCAAATGAAGATATCATAGAGTTCTGCATTTCTTGCCACCCATCATCCAATAAGAGGTAATCGATAGGGATGTCTGATTGCTGTAAACTATCCAATGCCAACAGTAAATTATCCAAGCAAAGATCCTCCGTCCCGAATGCATTCCAAGTACAATAACCTAGTTTGTCAGATAGAACGGGATCACTCGGCAATTCGGGAAACAGCTCCGACTTAAAAATTACAGTGCTTGCATAGTGCAATGCAGTTTTCATTAAACTACTAAAGTCTCTTTTTTGTGTCGTGACAATCAAAATGTGATCGGTGTCCTGAGGTGTATGATGTAATTGAATTGAATGGTTATCTCCAGGAGAAAACCAGCACGCAGATGGTCCCACAGCCATCCATAAGTGGATATGTCCATATAAGCTATCTTGATACATGATTAACTGCCATTTTTCATTATCGTTTCTGTGAAATCCAAATGAACCGGATACAGGTGTAAGCCAGTGAGCACTAGAGATTAAAAAACGTATGTGTTAACATGATCCATGCTTTTATTCTGTCTATTTCTGCCTTACCTTTTATGAATGAATGCTACATAGTGCTGTATAGGTAAATTGATCTTTCCTAGAGAGAAAGTTTCATTTTTGGTTTGGGTTCTAAAATGCCAAAGATCTGCTATTGAAGATTGTTCTCGGTTTACAAAGCAAAGCTGAGGCACTGAGGCAAACGTAGGTATATTGGGTTGTGTATTGATATCTTGTGTAGGCACCAGCCTAATATGACCATTCTGATTAGGCTCACCACACCAGATCCAGGAATCTTGATTGCAAGGTCTGTATCTCATTGTAAATTCATAATCGTTACAGGCGAGTTGCATCGTATTGATTGTAAGTATATACTCCTCATTGACTTTTGTAAAACGAAATCCCTTCCATTCTTTGGAATGTGTCAAATTGCTCCAGAGTTCAATTGTTGCGTCGACACCGGGATGTTCAAGTGAAGGGCGTGCATAAAAGTCCAGCATTCTCCCTTTTTTCCGCACAATTTGGCAAGCGACATTTGGTGAAAACACAAACTGGGACATTGGTATCTTGTTGGATTTTATATGGTACTAATTGTGAGTAAAAAGAGGGCTGCGAACCTTTTGTTTCACTTTTTTTTCTATTTTTCGTCAAGTCAAAGCTTTTGAAACGAACCTGAGATAGTGGGTAGATAAGATGGGTCACGTGTGAGGCTATGTTCCATTTCAATTTCAAACGAGATGCCAATTGGTAGGCATATTATTACATTCTGGCATGAAATGTACGGTTTATTTCTCTTTTAAAAACCCTTTTGCTTTTGAGAGCATTGTTCCTTCATAAAAGCATATTCAAGAGGGATTAAGGAGCAATACAATTGGCTGATAGTATGGAATAATAAACTACAAAATCCGCATTCCACTGTTATCATGCTCAATTAGGTCTTTTCTGTATCTCAAGACGAATTCCAACAGGTCAAGCAAATATCTCCGAAGCTTCGATTGTTACACCGTAGGCAAGACAATATTAAAAAACCAAAAACCAGAAAAAATATCAGATGAATTATATTGAAAGCCAAAGGAAAGTCATATTCAAAAAAAAAAACCATAGCAGCAAATGATGGTGATAAAATGCAGTTGATTTCGACTTGTTTTTAGTAATAAATATCACAAAAATATCAATCCACACACACACTCTAAACTTCAAAGTTGGAAGGGTTTCTACCCTCTTCTCTTTGGGCATCCCACTTCTCGATCTATAATATACAATATTGTGTATCAATACATCATCCTCTCTACTTGTTCTACCTAATAATACAACACTTACCCATTCGTTAGGGCACAAAGAGTGATAGGCTTTGTAGAATTGCTTGCAGGGAGCGAACTCTTCACCACGAGCGCTAATGCACTTGTAGTAATCTACATAGTTTTGCCAACAACTACAATAAATAAGAATAATAAGCAACTGCAATATCGTTATTCACTAAATACATACTGCTTGGTTTGGTTAGTGTTAGGGAAGCTAATGTTAAAAAAGATCAAAAGTAAATGTAAATGACACGCTCGCAATACATATAAAATAGTGTATAAACACGTTACCGAGCATCGAAACCAGCTAATAAAAATATGAATTTAGTAAACTGCAAAAAAATACGTTCTAAAAAAATTCGTTTTACTTACCAGTGGTCAACTTTTGTGTATCAGCAGCGTCAGACATGGTTATTGAAAGAAAGAGTTGAAAAAAAAAGGCTAAAGTAGAAAAAGTAAGAGGTGATTTTGTAGTTCAACTTGGACACACAAGCTCCGTCTTGTACTGTGGGGAGACCCGGTCAAAAAAGTCAGCCAAAAATGGGCCCCATGACGTCACAGACACCACATCTTTGATTGCTTGTCTTCTATCAATACAGAAATGATGTGTACCTTTTGATAGCAAATATATAAATTTACCTCGTCAATTTTCTTTAATTTTTGGTTTCAGCGTAAGGACTAATTTCTTGACAGCTTTTTTTTTTTGTGATCTATGACTTTGTAATTTTATTTAAAAGGTCATACGTTAAGTTATTTGTGTCATGCATACATATTTATTTTTTGAGTGCTTATATTGATTAATTCAATAGTGATAGTAATTAGCAGTTAAATTGCTTAAAACCATCTAGATTATGATTGATTTTTAGGTATACAAAACAGATTTATTCCTGAAAGAAGTTATAATATTAAGTTTAATAAAATGTTACAATAAATAGAGTATAAAAAAATTAGAGTTTAGTAACTGATTCTTCATCGATACTGCTGTTAGTAGGAGAATCAATTTTGTAGGTATCCTTGTAAGCAAGAACCATTCCGTCCTTGAATAACTAAAGAAAAATGTGAGAAAAACGTAACAGCATCATTATATTGCTGAGAATTATTACCTTGTCGATATCTTCTAATGAACGGCCCTTTGTTTCTGGGACAAAGAGGTAGACAAACACACCCATTAAAATGGCACAAGAGCCAAAGAATATATATGTTCCTGCGCCAATTTTAGCCATCATGATTGGGGTTACTTTTGCAATAACTGCATTGAATCCCCAGTTAAAAGCAGTAGCAAAGGAAACAGAGAATCCTCTAAGACGAGATGAATAAATTTCGGAACAGCAAATCCAAACAAGAGGTCTATAAAGAAAAGAAAAAGAGTAAGTATACTGACTCAATTGATCAATTAAATCTGATGGGTATATCAAGAAAAGCTATGACTTACCCCCATGATGTTTCGTATCTATTTTTTTTGTTAAAAAAAAGAGAGACAAAGTTAAAAACAAATCAAAACTTCAAGTAATTAAAAAACTTACCCAACTGCAAACATGTAGATCATTACCATAGCGACATAGCCTTTTGCTCCTACAGCTGCACCTGCGCCAATAACACCATCGTTTTCTTTTTCAATGCCATAAATGGCTCCTCCAAGAATATAGAATGATGCCATCATAATGAACGAGCCCATAAAGAAGGTACGTCTACGACCAAGTTTTGAATCAACAAAAAGTAACGAAACAATAACAAATGCAACCTTTACAGCACCTAAGAGTTGAACAAAACAGAAAAAAGGTAAATCCATCTATATATACAGAGTATAACAAAAAAAAAAAACTGTACCATAGACACCAGTGGCGAGAATATCGGTTTCATTACTGTCCAATCCAATAGATTTGAAAATATCAGGGGCATAATAATTCTATAATTAATGTTAGAAATGGACTTCAAAGAGAGAAAAAAATGATACTTTACAATGGCATTAGTACCAGTCCATTGCTGGAAGGTCTGTAAAGCACAACCAATAAAGAGACGATGAAGGTTGTGCTTTTGGAAAATTTCTTGGATTAATGTATTTTTAGATGACTTCTCCAACTCTCTGGCATCTACAATTTCTTTAAATTCCTCTTGAATGGCAGGGTGTGATTCGGGCAAATTGCGGATTTTACACAAGGTGCTCAAAGCTTCTTCGTGGCGATCTTTATTAATATACCATCTGATGGACTCAGGGAGAGGAAGCATTGCAAAGAAAAGGATCACACCAGGAGCAGCTTGGATAGCGAGTGGGACTCTCCATTGGTTATCACCAATAGCAATACCACGCAAACATCCATAATCAATCCTAGTATTAAAAGTTAGTGTACTGTATATTGTAATATAAGGATAACTTACCAGTAGGAAATCATAATACCCATACATGTCATCAACTGCCAAATGGTACCCAATCTTCCTCTTGATTCTCTAGGTGCAATTTCAGCAATATACATTGGCACTAAAGAAGAACAAGCGCCAATACCCACTTTGTTCAAAAAAGTAAAAAAAAAATTAATTAAGTCATGGTCAAAGAAACTTTGTGCAAGTTGGTATCTTACATCCTGCAACAAAGCGACCAGCTAACATTGTGGCAAGATTTTTCGCAGCTGCCTGCAAAGCAGCACCAATAACAAATATACACGAATTAATAAGGACGGACTTTTTACGTCCAAGAGGATCTTTTGTTTTTAAAAAAGAAAAAATCAGTAAGAATCAATGCATACATGTACACTTTAGTCATCTTAAAATAAACGTACCAGCCATAAAAATAACGACTATACAACCAACGGCACAACCTGCTTGTAATAAGGACACTACATTTCCTTTCATATTTGCAATGTTAGAAGGATCACTTCCAAATTCAAAATAGGTAGGGAAAGTTGGCATTGCCAAGACACCACTGATAACACCTGCATAGATTTATTTCTTTAGTTGCTTAAGTTATGAAATAATCAATATATTAGTTTGTGTACCAATGTCATAGCCAAACATAAAGCCACCAATACATGATACGAATGTGGCTACTTGAGACCAGTATTTCATGCTATTATTATTTTATAATATTATTTTTTTATGTGGCTACCGAAAAAAGAAAAGCGAAAAAAAAAATGGCAATTATATATAAAAAAAGTAAGATGGATAAAAAGATAGTATAAAAATGTAATTGCTTTTATATGTTTGAAAAAAAAATAGTCTATGTCAAATTCAAACTCGAAGTATATATGAGTGACGAAAAAATAACTTATAAGTTTAATTCAAGTACCACTGTAACAAGTTAAAGCTTAATTTATAAGCAGACCCAAATTTAATGCTAGAGCGAGGCTCGCTGGTTTTGTGTAAGGAAATTAGTTTGTGGAGATTGTATAACCTGATTTCTCAAGAGGTTACAATACTGAGATCTTTGGTGAAACCAAATACCACAGAATCTTCTTTACTAAAAACTATATCTAAGCGGATTTGCCTTTTTTCACTTATTTATTCTCAAGACAAGACTAGTTGGCATGACCATACCTATGCAGAGAAATATCATTGCTTGTATCACAGTAATTAAGCATTTTTTCCCATGTCTCCAAAAATCTATCTTTTTATTCCTTTTTTTGGTCTTTTAGTAATAGAACTGGTATATTTTACTTAATTCGAATATAAATTATTGGTGAAGCCATTATATTCAAACAGCAAAGTACTTATTTTATAAGCCCTTTTTTTAAAAAAATGAATAGGAAAAGAAGACAAGCCAAAAGTCATTTCTAGCTCCGTTTCCCCACAATTATGAGATGTTTATCCGATACTAAATATAAAAGAGCTATGATAGAATACAGTCCATGTGAAACACATAGATAGCCATTTACCGCGATATGGGGCGAAAGGAAACAAAAGTCTAGTCAAATTCAGATCCCACGGCGATTATTTTGCCTTTTCTCCTAATGATGGGTATTGGTTAGGAAAGCCAATTAGTGTAAATGAATCTATTTCACATTCACATCGCTGATAATTTAAAGAATATTCTCCGGTTTATTTTCATATATTTTTATGGCTTGATTAATGATGCCAATATGATTTTATGCTCGAATTTCGCTTTTTTTTTTTGTAAAGCTGGATGTCATTTTGCACATGAAAAGGAGACTATCACATAGTGAGATGTCCGTGTGAATAAATATGCTTAAATGTCACAATGATTTTCTGATTCGTAGATCCGCCATCCTGAGATCTGGATTCAAATAAGGTAGTGTGTACGACTGTTTACAATAAGCTACACAAATTTCAAGCAGTGTGGGTATTAGGAGAGAGCTGGATTATCATCTATCTTTGCTGATTTTTTTTATTATTATTTATTCAGCACTTTCAAGCCTTCGTGCAACCTGGGACCGGATCAAAAGATTTTCAAGGAACAAGGAGGGTCTTTACTTAAAAGTGTTTATGCTTAGTTAACCAGTGTGGCGAAATTACTCTCCAGACAAAAAATAAATAAATAGGTGACTTGGACAGTTCTTTCTGAGTAGCTAGAGTATATCTCGATAACACAAAAAATGATTATGCTGGTGATAATGACACATGAGTTTGTACACTATATGACTTCTGAAGTTACTGAGAGTATACGGCTTCATATTAAAGCTATTGAGCATAATCTTAAAACTGTATCAGTTACATATCAATTTGATCAATGCCATCATTTAAGAAAATACACACACACAAACAATCTTCGATAGACATATATATTAATTGGTGTGACTATATTGCCCTTCTTATTTTTTTTTAAAGAAAGAAACTACTCTACTAGTAATTGTTATTTCTATATAACTGGATAAGAGAGGTGAGTTTAGCGTATTATCTAAAGTATAATTTGTAGTAGGAAGCAATAGGTGATATTACAAGTGCTAGATGTAATGTGATTGTTCATTTAAATTACATAAAAAAAAAAATCAGCATATAAATCATATTCTAAAAATATTAAATAAATTACCATAGATAAATTGAATCAATTAAACGTACAAAAAAGAACTTGTACAGCCAGGATCTATTATAAAAATGTAAAGGCTTATTTATACCTTTTGATTTTACTAATACTCGTTTATTATGAGGATTATATCTATCTATTAACTGGATCTTATATTTAAAGTGCTTTATGAGAGTATTGGCTGGGTGGTATTAAAGTTGATAATGAAGGTTCATTATGTAATACCAAGTGCTCATCACTAACTCTTGTAATGCAATTACGTAATGCTAAAAAACCATGTGCTCCTTTTACAAATTGAAATGTTTCCCTGAGCAAAAAAAATAATAAGAAGCAGATACAATTACTTTTTTTTTTTTAAAAAAAAAGAGAAATGCTATCCGCACTTTCATAAATAGTCGAATGAGTAGGTGGAGAGTAAATAAAATTGCTCGATTATTTGCATAGGTCGTAAATTGAACCAGGAATACCGCTGAATGATTGTATTTTATAAGGTTTATAATCTTTTTATGGAGAGATCGGTTTAGATAATACAAATATGGACGGTGATTTTCGCAACCTTGTGCTAATGGCACGTTGGTCATTACACTCGGTCTGTAAATTGGGGGCTTTCATGGATAACTACTTGCGATATTAATGTGCTGGGCAGGTAGTAATCTCGCTGGGACGATGCGTATCTGTGTGGTGTATCTTGGAGACTCTGGACATAGTCGGTGTACAATGTTCTGTGGTCCCGCTGGGGAGCCGTTAAGATCAGGGAATATATGGTAAGTCGTGATTTTTATCTTTGTTAAGGAACAATGACTAGCCGAATTTCGCAGCGTTGGGGGCAAGCGTCTTTCTAGTAGCAATTAATCTTGGATCAAACACCGTTTTTTTTTCTCTTTTTGTAGATGTGAAGAACAAAACTGCGACTGGACTGAAGTTTTGGGACATAATAGGCAAGCAGCTATACCGTGTAGTCTAATAACCTAGGTAGTTAGACTGGGGGTGTGTACTCTGGGCTGTGAGTCGATCCAAATATAGCAAGGTTTCTGCCTTTGTAGAATCCAATCCTTTCATAGAATAGCTCTTCGTTTTATCCAGGTCTTTTACCATTGCGGTTAAATGCCGCCTATTTATGACTCACAGAAACATGATACTTATTCGTTAATAGCCCTCATTCAGCTTCAAAAGGTGAATATAGTCTCCAAAATATTTTGCTGAGGTTTATTAGACGTTGATATATCGTTTGAATAAAAATCTGTTTCCAGCTGAAACACTTGTTACGTTCCATCTCAAAGAAGCACCCACCAGCAGCTCACCATTTTCTTTATGAAATATTTTGAGCTTCTTTTTCCCAGGCTGATGACTGTAAGGAGATTAAAAGTATTTTTTTTCTATGATTTTAAGTAGATTTTAATATAAGGGACGTACCATCTTCAAAAGTTTGTGGAAATATCTGTGTTCCCTATTTATTTTTCTATTTTTTTTGTGGGCTACTAAAACAGTTCTTTATTTGTAAAATGGGTAAGGGACAAATTCTTATGTTCAACCAAGGGCTAATGAACACTGTGCTTTTGGTGTTGCAGAAATGATACCGAGGAGAAAGGATAAAAAATATACCGTTATATCTTTTCCTGTCAAATATTGTCCCGTGTTGTGCTATAGCTATTCGAGCGGACGATATATAAATAACACTCCTTTGTAACAATAAATAAAACCAAACAAAATCATAAACCACCACGATATTTATTATGCCAATTTGATTTGTTTGTATTAAATAATTTAAATCTATTCATCTTGTTTCTTTACAGCAGGTCTCATTGTGGGAAAAGCAAGCACTTCTCTAATATGTGTTGCACCTGTCATTAATTGGACTACTCGATCGATGCCCATACCCCAACCAGCGGTTGGTGGTAGGCCGTATTCCAAGGCCTCGCAAAAGTCATCGTCTGGTATTGGTGCTTCTAAATCACCTTGTTCTCTGTCTTTTATTTGAAGCTGGAATCGGCGACGTTGCTCGTTTGGATCGTTTAACTCCTCATAGGCGTTTACAATCTCCTTTCCACCAACAAACAACTCAAATCTTGCTGCAACGGTCAAACCCTATATGAGATGAAAGTTGGTTGAAAGTCCCTTAAAAGTCCCCTTTTTTTTCTTCTTACTTACGCTCTTATCTATGATATCTTTAGCAAGAGGACTAAGGGAAAGAGGGTGGTTATATAAAAATGTAGGTTGAGTACATTCCGGTTCGATAAATTCAGAAATTAGTGTATCTAATACTCGAGCCGATGTGAGAGGACCTGATAGCTTTATATTACGATCAAGACAAAGTTGCTGTAATTTCTTTTCGGCATCTGAAAGAGTATTATTTATTTTCAAGTTTGAAAGTGTTCTATTATTGATGCCACGTACCTTTATCTTCCAAGAAACCCAATGAGGTATTTAATATAGAGGAAAGTCGTTCAGCCACGTTTATTCTTTTGAATGCACTATGGAAATCAATAATTTCCCCTAATTTTGACTTGATTGGTTTATCACCGCACAGAGTCGAGGCCATTTCAGATAACATAAGCTCGGTATCCTTCATAAGACCTTCAAGAGTGCCATAAGCTTGATAAAACTCACAAGTAGTGAATTCCGGATTATGATCTGCATCTATGCCTTCGTTTCGAAACTGCTTTCCTATTTCATAAACACGGTCCATTCCTCCTATAACAAGCTGTTTCAAATAAAGCTCAGGCGCAATTCTTAGCTGCATGTCCATATCCAATGCATGCGCATGCGTTGCAAATGGTCTGGCATTGGCACCACCGGCTTTACTGGAAAGAACGGGTGTTTCCACTTCAACAAATTCTCTTTTATCAAGAAATTGGCGAATAAATTGAATGGCTTTTGAACGTGTTCTAAGTATATTTTGTGATTCTGGATTTACTAACAAATCCAAATGTCTGGCTCTAAATCTTTTCTCCTGAAAATGCTTTATTTAATATAATCATTCTACATTTCCAATTGGTTTGTTTGAAATAATCAAATCGGTAGACTTGTATACTTACAGGATCTTTCAGGCCAGCACGTGGAATATCTCGAAGGCACGGTGTAAGTACTTTGATCTCATTAGTAACAAAAACACTCAGTTGACCCTTATTTGTTTTTCCTGGAACTCCAGTGAAGGCTAATAGTATAATTTCATGTCAGTTTACTGTATTTTTTTTGATAGTAGTCATAGGCAACAACTCACAGGCAATGTCACCCCTAGAAACTTGTCTATTTTCAAACTCAAATTTCTCACGAGTTCCGTTATATCTCCCTCTGGAAGCAACAACTTGAATGCTTTCGCCATTTTGAACAAGATCGTAAAAGGTCAATTTGGAACTTGACTCTCTTTTAGAAACAACTCTTCCAGTCATTGTGATCAGATCGTCGGTTTTTTGTCCCGTTTCAATATTTCTGTATTTTGTGAGGTCTTTACAGGTTGCCCAACGACCATGTCGCTCAGGTTCAATTGCGAAGCGAGGATAGGATACAACTCTTTCTTCTGGTTTGACTATAATAATGGAATGGTCCCTGGTTTAATATACCCAACATACAAATGTGAATTTTCGCTACCTGTTTGAGAAACATATCGTTTCGTTTGATAGCCATTTAGTCTCAAGAAAGGTTTGGCTTCGATTAAAAGACTTGGCAAGCGTTGTTTTGACATTTTATGTGCACTTGAAAAAGCAAAACAAAACAAAAACACAAAATGAGTGTATAAAGCCAGCTCCAAATACCAGGTGATTTTGATTGGTTAACCTTGTGGTGTACGACGTGTTGTCAAATTTCTAAAGACAATAGTATTCACCATCTGGATTGATCAGCAAAGATATCAATGCTAGTATTATAAATAGTACGATAATCTATAATGTCAAGATGGTTTCTATTTATTTATTTACAATGCGTTTTGTACTCTTTTTTTTGGTCTGTTTTATAACTCAAATGATTAGTAATAGCGCTGCTGTACAGTGCCCTACACAAACCCAGGGTAAAACTTTTTTTTTCTTTTTTTTTTTATTAAAAAAAACACCTAATACTCACTTTCTTATCAAATAATAAGTATAACATTACAACGTTATGC
>VCJE01000962.1:26074-38178 GCA_024140265.1 Backusella liffmaniae | reverse complement strand
GTGGTGGCCACTTTCATGAACCTTCATGAAGGTGACGCTAACTTTCATGAACCTTCATGAAGGTTTTCATTGTTCCAGAGTGTAGTTGTAGATTGATCAGAGATAATTGATGTATAAAAGCCTACCTTCTTGTAGCTTCTAGCATATGACTGAAACATATCAAATAATAAAGCATTTTCTGCCTAAACTATATAGCCGGTTTGACCAAAACCAACAACATTCATACATAGAACCATCCCAGGTTCTTTATTTATTCAGGAACCAACGATCCACCAACAAGTACGATAGATACCTTGTTGTATTAATAATATGTCATCATCAGTCATCATCAATTCATATACCGAATAGACCAACCAATGTTCACTCTATCTGTCTTTTCATTGAACTCTGCATGTCATTTAATAGTCTCACTTCATAAAGTATAAATACCAGTTTTTTAATAAAGATAGAAAGGGTGTCTTTCAGTTTCAATTTATTTGTTCTGTCTTGTTTTATACTTTATTTGTTGTTTTGTTTACTTTTTTGACATCAATAATGAAGTAGATAATGATAAGAGGAAGCAGATAAGAAGTTATTTTTTAGGTGATATACCCATAGCTGGGGCTAATCTCAAATTTGAACTAATTACTTTTGTTATTTCAGCATAAAAATGCGAACATATTTAGTTATAAGTTGTTTTAATCAAGGATGTACTTAACAGCAATAAAAGAAATAGCGTGGTTTTTATATGATTGCTTTTAAAATAGATACCTATGATAAAATCATACTTATGTATTTAAAATTAGGCTTTTTGTTAATGCACGGCGATATAAGATATTTCCAAGTACAAGCGCTTATGTCACAGAGACCGCATTTGTGTCGTCTATTTGTACCAGAACAACCCTCATTAAGACATAGTTGACATCATTTATTTGAAGTTTTCTTTTTTTGGTGATCCTGGTTAGGTGGGGATCCCAGCAGCCTTTTTGTACAGTCATTCCATTTCCAATTTGTGCACTTGCTGAAATTTTTCGTGCCAAAAAAATAAACCAATTCGTGCACTTTTTTATATTTTTATAATACAAATATACACAAATCGTAAAAAAATGCACAAATTGGATGGAATGACTGTATGCCTTACAAGTAAAATAAAGGCAATGGGCGATTTCAAAAATTTGCCACCCCTATTTATCCATTCTTGTGAAAAAAAGAGAATGCCGCTTTCGATAAGGATATTCCTAGCCCACTTTCAATCCATGACGACTCATGAAGCGACTCCCTCAGCTATTACAGTCGATTATGATGACACTAAGCAGCGACGGTTACTAACAGATTAAGGTCGGCTTAAACTAATCTGGAGACGTCAAATATGCATAAAGGGAAAAAAGCGAACAAGCTGTAAACATTAAGTATTCATTAAGGGAAGAAAATATCCTGCTGCAGCAAAATGTGTGACTGTTTGGTTTTGAAATAAAACATTTCTGCAAACTTATGTCCTTCGTTTAATAACATCTTTTTTATATATTTATTTATCTGTGCTTATCAAGATGACAAATCCTAAAGACAACATTAAAAACGTCTGCTATTACAATTGCAATAATGAGCATAGTTACTCAAACCAATATAATTTGCGGACGCACATGGAAGGAAAACATGATGGTAATGCCTTGATTAGTTTTGACAAGATATCACAACACCAATCCTTTTTATTATGATTTTAGCAAAATTCCGCAACATCAAAATAAAGCAAGGAGTTAGACCAATGGAAAGGTAACTCTTATTATTCCGTATTAATAGCCTTCTTTTAACAAGATTTATAGAAGTGAGGCGAACTGCGTTGATCACCAGGTACGCGTAGATATGAAATTTAAAATTGCTCTATTTACAATGTACTAAAATACGTTTTGTGCTAGAGCTCAAATGTAGTACAGTATTCGTGTTGCTGCTGCTACGAATGCTTTGAAACCATCACATTTTTAAAAGATCACGTTGAATCGGAACATCGTAAGTATGCTTGCTTTCGCTTGCTTTTTACTAACATTTAATTTAAACTACAGTGATGGTAGACGAGACCGACAGTGAAGTAGTAGAGACCATTGTTTTGCCTGGTGCGAAATCACCTACAATTCTAGAAACTAAGGAGGAAATAGAAGATGATGAAGGTCTCCAAATGTCGATTTTAGACGCTACATCACAATGTCTAGATATAACTGGAGACATGGCAATCAAAATGACTTCCCTTGTAGAACTAATTGAGTTGAAGCCATTAATACTAAGAGATGTAACCAATGATAACAACTCCTTAATCACTTACACCTCTTCAAAGTGTTTAAAAAGACATCTATCAGAGGGCGAAGGACCAGCAGATAGCAAAAGATACAAAGTCCACGTTTTAAAAGACAAAAACCAGCCATCTACAATATGCCCACATATTAAAGACATATCGAGATCAAATCTCCTAAATCACTTTATCAGAGAAAGCCCATACAGAAACCTACTTGCATATGACAGCTTTAATGAAATCACTGTGAACCAAATAAAGCAGCTTAACTACACTTGGAAAGGACACTCATATATGTGCCAGTTTGTTGGGGTTCGCTTGTCTGGAATGATACTGATAGATGGAAATCAGGCATTACTTGTTAACTCAATTGAAGTATATAGCAGATTCAGAACTTTGGACGCCCACCATGAGCGTTTCAATGGTGATCATTCCGAAAATTCGCTGCCTTTACTTTCAAACAAATACGATAGTGACATACGTATCACCAAAATTGACAACAAGCTGCTGATCGGAACTTCTAAAATGAACATATTGGTGGTATCAAGTATTCGAATCGACAGTAATCAATATGCGCCAGAAGTTGGTCCTTACACATCGAACTTTATTCCATCCGAAAATTGCTCTCTATTTTTATCAAATAAATCAACAAAAGAATCAAACGAAATATTAGCAAAAAAAGTATATACAATCCAACCTGACCAAGAAATATTATCACATTTAAAGCAAGTGCAGTCAAAGTACAATAA
Source organism: Backusella liffmaniae (assembly GCA_024140265.1). NCBI lineage: Eukaryota > Fungi > Mucoromycota > Mucoromycetes > Mucorales > Backusellaceae > Backusella > Backusella liffmaniae. Next base: position 35,169 of record VCJE01000962.1, on the reverse strand, counting down.
ACCAAGCACTTACAATATATCCCGATTTCATTATATACATACATCTGATTTAACCACCCAACCATTCACCATATTCACGTTAGCTGATAGCGATTCATTAAAAGAAACTGATGACATTATTGGATCCCAGTTATTTCAGATAATTGGATTAGCGATGTACGACAGCAAAAAACTGAAAAAGAGTGATGTTAAACAATTGGTGATGAGCAAGCAAAAGGAGACAACAGTGAATAGATTGGTGAAAAATATTTTAGGAATGTATAAAGATTCGACGGAGACGATTGACATCATTGGAAATAAGGCGCTTGATATGGTATTACGAGATATTGCCAAAATTATTGTAAAAAACGGATTAAAAGATGCAAACAAACAAACAATTAATGTAATCAAGACAAAATTCTACTCCAGCATGAAAAAATAAAATGATGTATTGATATGAGTAAAGTAAATTATACCTTTGTCATACACCTTGAATATTTTGTATGGATTACATTTCATTTATTATTTAATCTTAAACAAGTAATAAATCCATTAGCCATGTTAATAAGATAACCACTAACAACTGTAAAGTTAAGCTTCCAAACTTACTAAAGATGATGGTCCCACAGCAGAAAGTGAAATTAGATGTGTAAAACATAGTATATCACCGGTTTAAGATAGAGAATATCAGGATTTTCCAAAAACATCAACAGTAGCAGCGTCTAGGCCCACACAGTTATCACTTCAGATTTAGTTGATACAGCAAAAAAGTCATATTTGACCAAATTTTATGTATAAGTTACGTCCAAACTTGTTCACTTCATTAAAGATTTAGTCATACCACATATCACATCTGCATAAACCTCCAGCATTACGTAAAGGGAAACGTCAAAAAAATTAATAAAAAAGCAACCTCATCAAGTAAGAAACTACTGTCATCTTTGCATATGAGACAAAAAGAAAATATAACAGTCATTGAAAGAAATTGTTTAAGAAATACATTTCATTAATAGATTCAATAGATGCTCTTAATATTTGATACATAAATTATTCTTTAATATAATAAAAGACATTATTTAAATAGGCAATAGTTAAGCCACTACTTTTAATTTGATGGAATTTGATCGTCATAGTCAAATCGTCTTTGAGATGACATTAATTTGGATGGTATACATGAAAAAAGCGGCTAGGAGCAAATTTTATCAATATTTACGACTTTTAATAGATTTCATGTTATATTTTAGTAAAGAATGCATTGAAACTATTATTATAAATAAATCAAGTAAACTAGTGGTTACATAGCATAAATTATTACTGATAAGGAAAAAGAATAAGAAAAGAGCTGATTATATCTGTGCCCTTTCGCATCTTTCTGGACATTCTGAAATCCTTCTAACCTCTAAGTAATTTCTCGATATGATGATGGTTCCAACAGGTACACTGACAGCCCAATTCTGTAATCATACATTGTACATTCGAGAAAGAAGAAAGACAGAAATTGAGCTTAAAAAATGAATACATATTTTTTACATTTAGTAAAAATATCTATTGTAAATGGATACCACTGCTTCTCCATAAAAAGCCTAACTGTCCTCAAGTTGACAAAGTAAGGTAATTCAATTGACTATTCCATATATATAACTGTAGCTATCAATATATGCTTTCCTTTAGGTCAAGATGAAATTCATTCCCAGTTCTAAAAAGCTTAGGAATAATACCGGCTAAACAATAAATGCTATGGAGTGATTCAATAGCATTGTTCAAGTACTAATTGCTTAAACAATACATGATGTGAGAATTACATACTATATTCTACAAAAAGTCAATATTGAATTTAATCAGAACAATATTTGACAAAGCTATTCTTGTCGGATATTTTCCATTCAAGAAAAATGAAATATGTGCTCATGTTATACACTGTAACCTTGAGTTATCAAATATTATCACAAAGCATTACTTATAAATAGGTTTACTGATAACAAAACTGGAAGCATAAATTTAAAAAAAAAATCTGCTGAGATCTAGAAATATAGAGTACTTATTTTTAAAAAAAAAAAAAAATCTGGGGAATTACAGTAATCCTCGCGTTAAAGTTTCCTTTAGAAGAAAACACTGCAATAAGTTACTATTTTCCAAAACCTTCGTCAATTATGACATATTTATGTTTCTTACTCATCTTCTCATCACCTTCCTTTGCTTCTTTTTTCTCTAATTTCTTTTTAACCAATTACACTTTTAAAAATGCGCAATTCATCCATTTTCGTATTCTTACACATTATCAAGCAATCAAGTTAACAATAATGTAAACACAAACTTGTAAAGATAGTGAGAATTAGTAATTTAACAAGGTATTTGAAAAGATGAAATACAAATGTTTATGTCAGAAAACTTTGTGACCAAAATAACTTTGATGTCATAGAAAAACAACAAAGGCGTTGAAAAGTGTACGATGGCTAGCGTGGTGATCTAATCCATTACTTATGAAAAAGTAGCATGTCAATACTGATAACATCATGATTATGAATGGATTGAAAATGTACTTTTTTTTTAGGCTTATATTTGTCCAATTTTGTTAAATATTGATGTTTTAGAACTAAAACAAAAAGGTCGTTGGTTACTAGAACCTAGCCTTAGCTCAAAAAGTAAAAAAAGAAGAACTGGTGGCATTTACATGATTTTGCACAACATTAGCTTGTACAACGCGTAAACTCTATTAAAGCACTAGTGGGAAGGACTTTGTTCTCTTGCTAACAATCCATAATATTTCTTGAAGACAGCACATGTGTATTATAGGCGAACATGACAGGTTGAATTCTTTTAATGCATTTCTGCATTTCCAAGTTTTTGTTTTCTGTTTACTATCTCTCACGACGTCTTTGTGGCATACACATTTCTTTTTTTATTTATTCATTACGAAACCCTTTTGTTTTTAATCCAGAATTGTACAATAGAGTCCCGATTTTGGATACACTGAGCTTGGAGACTTTGCCCAATTGGAAACACCATTTTTGATGGAAAAGGTAGTTGAAAACAATATCCCTGCTACATAGCTTGGTTTCATTGGTTCTAAGAGAAGCTTAAACACACCTTCGGAAACTGGAAACCCTATTTTAATTCACCCTTCTGTATCCAAAATCGAGACTCTACTGTAATAATATTCAACAATAAAGCCTTGAGTGAAAAAAAAATGGTAGTTCTGAATACAAAAATGAAAGAAACACTTTGCTATTGAGTATTAACTAATATGGATAAATATTCCTAAACTGTTAAACGGCTCAAATGCATGAAATCCATTAAATCACATTAGCTACTTTAAAGTTTTGTATTCATTTTAGACTTCAAATCAAAAAACGAATATTATGTATACAAATATTTATGTATACATGTATAGGTCAGTTTACTACGATAAATATAAATCAATCAAGATACAAATTTAGTTATATGTTTCAAATACAAGATATATCCTATGAAAAGAGCATGAGTAAATCCTTTGAAAATCGGATCGTTCGTTTTCTTCTGATTGATATGCAGTTCCTGGATTCAAGACAAGCTTAGATAAACTACATGGAAAAGAAAAAGCTCTTGAAACAGCTTAATACAATTAGAGTAGGCACCGGGCTGAGCATGTTATTTTTAGATGGCTAGGTACTCGCTTTTTTGTGAGTGGAGGAAGATTTCTCTATTAAAACTAACCATAGACGTTTAACGGTTGAGAGGAGTAAAATTTTATAAAGGTAACACTCACTGAGCAATTATTTTTAATAACATCACATTACATCTAAAAATAAAAATAAACAAACAATCAAAAAGTTTATCATCTGAGCACAAACATCTTCGGTCGATTCCTTCCATAATCCACACAAAGTGGATCACAAAATCAGCCTTATCCGTTTTGTTCATCTTTCTTTTTTAAAATGAGTAATTTCTTTGGTCTCTGATGATGTGTATGAAAATATTCCAACTTTGGAATAACCCATAACATTAAGTACGATAGTAATAGCAATGAATAGCAACAAGACGATGGAAGGTTGAAAGAGCAAAGCTTGTATTTAAATTATTACTTTCCACTATTCTTGTTTTTATCAAGATTTCAAGATGGTTTAAGACTAGTTGGAAAGTACGAATAACACTGAATTTAGTTTATGGTGCCTTCGTAATTCAAAACATTCAAAGACCACGAATGTAAATTGACCAGTACTATTATCACCACTATCGCAAACACATAAATGTAAATAGATGTGTAGTGCTTTGTTCTATTCTTATCAATATTCCATACACTGAAAAAAGAAATCAAAAGTGATCGTCAAAATCAAAACATCAAACGATTTCGTTGTATAAACAGAGCTGCCGCTAAACCTGTCACAAGTGGAACCACCCATCTCTACCGTCATGTACAACAGTGGCTAGGGATGGGTGGTACTATTCCCAATATTCAGCCCCATAGCCAAAAAAAACGACTGTTCCCTTTTTTTTTTTTTGGTTCATCCGAAAGGGAAAAAAGAAAGAAATGATGCTCATGGATTTGATTCGATATATTATTTCTTTTTTTTTAAAAAAAAAAAACTTCTGCAAGGATAATATGATTATGTAAAGTGGGCTTTGTTCATTTGGTCTGAGATGATTAAATAGTTTAAATCAAGTCTTGTTCCAGCATAGTGCAGCTTACAGTGAACTCCGAACTAAGACTTGGATAATCTTATCAAGGGGTAGATTAGAGTTGAATACAATACTCATATAGTCGCGCTAGTTTTTCTAATATTTTAGATAATAAACATACTGATACAAATAAAATGTAAACAACAAACATTAGGAGTATTACTGTTTAGATACGGCTCAAAGCGGTAAATGAAACAACCGGTGGCTTCTACTTCTTCACGTCTTTTTTTTTCACTATCGAAAGTATACGTTATCATTATTACATATATATTTCCCATCTGTTCTCACATATATACATCAAGCAAATAGCTGTAAATATGTTTGATATATTGATTGGCATCTGGGAGTTTTGATTTTTGGGTTATGTAAGGCGATTCATAAATCTGAAAGGGAAAAAAAACACGTCGTGGATAGAACATTCGTGTAACTTCAATTCACCATTTAATTAATCTTTATTTTATCATTTTTCCAATTGCTATTGCTACTATTTGAATCAATACAGATGGGAGTGTTACATTTCATTCAACTTTGGGCTTTTATTAAGGAAAATAAAACGGCATAAAATTCACTATGTGTGAAACCTGTGAATAGAAGATCCCCAGACCATCAAGTTATTGACAAGATCATCATAATAAATAAAAAACAGACATTGACATTAGCCAGAAATAAATGTAATATGCACAGAATTTCTATTTATTCCATATCAATATATTTTTGCTCAAAACCAAGCAATTTTCTTTTGCTAATCAAAACAGTTGCCAGATAATACAAAAACTAACAATTTAAATAGTTGTTTTAAATTCATTGATCAAAAGTCAACTGACTTGATTTTCCCAAAAAAACAAAATAAATAAACAAACACTGAGCTTGGGCATAATGATTTTGTTTTAATTGAAAAATATAGCAACACTTTTATATACATTATCATAAAGTCATTGAAAGGAAATACTATTAATTACCATTTCACTTTCCATATCCAACTAAAACTGAGCTTAATCGAGAGTGGAGAAGGACAAAATAAAATATTACCTACCACAGGTTGGCTATTGATGTATATCTGGTGTCATACTTTCAATTGATCAGATCCCAATTAATGGATGTTGTTAAAAAAAGCTAAAAACCTTATTTTAGAAAACTTTGGCTGTATCCACTTCTTCTCCTACATGTGACTCAAGAAGTTTTATGACACTGTGGGATAACAAGCCTATAATGACTTGGCATTTGATCTCACAGTACCTTTTTTTTTTCCTTTTTCTGTTAGTGATTGGCGGTCTTAAAAGAACATAAAGCGACTAAGAAAAACAATTGTGGCTTCAAAGTATTAAAAAGATAGAAACAATGCTGCGTAAACTGCTTAACTTTAACACGTGTTACATATACAAAGTTATCACTATAGCATTTACCATAGTTTGTGCATCCCTGAGCCATTATGGGCTTTGAGCGTGATATAATCTTGGCCAATAACTGTCCGCAAAACCAAATACTGTCTTTCAATAACAATACCAAGAAGCGTAATGGCTATATAATATTAAAATATTATTTCTGACACTTCCATATTTGCCACACTTATTTGCCGCAAATCAGAATGGTGTCATTTTTTTTTTGTTAGTGAAAGTTAATTATAACTTTTGCTCAGCCCAATGTAGTAATGGCCGCAAGGTACCAGAGGAAAAATAGTTGTTTAAAGGATTATATCTCAAATTAAAGTTTGTGCATCTAGTCAGTGTGACACTAATTTCATGTATTACTAAATATGGTTCCCTTTAAAAAACAAATACACAAAAGATTGCTGGAGGGTTATTTTTATACGTTACATTACCGATCTAAAAATACAGTAGCACATTGTGTCTTTTATGCTGGTTATTACGCTTTTTTATTGGCTATACCAACAACATTGGATACCACGAGATATCTTACCCTAACTTCTCATTAACATAGCCTTGTTGTGTTTAAATTTTTCAGTAGGTGCGCACATCAAAAAAGTAATAAAACCAGGTATTTTTTTTTGTAAATCTCATAGTCTTTCTTTTTTTACTTCATTCATTCCTAGAATTTTATTTAATCAAATGAGGTACTTGGCCTTTGTAGGTTTGGCAAGCATTGCAGTATCTAGCGCTATTGCTGCCGATGTTCAATATTCCGTTATTGCTTTCCCCTCTTCAGGACAAAATGTCGGTGTTTCCGTAGGCGGTCAGACCGTTGCTCTTCAACAAAGCGGCGACCACCCCAACCTTTTCTCTGGAAGTGCACCCTCTGGAGACAGTTATCAGTACGTTATTATCAACGGCCAGTCAAATACACCTGAAACAACCACTCGTAAACTTGCTCAGGGCACGACCTCAACTGGTAACGAATTCTTCAACCGCTCTCAAACAATTTATGATGTGCCTGATCTTCCCCAGGCCTATAATCCCTACTACCCCAGTAAGTGTCTTGGTTTTTGAAAAAAAAAAATCCCCCTTCTTTGTCAAACTAACTTTCTCGTTTTTATAGCTTTAATGACCAACCTCAATATGTCAAATGAGGTTGCCACCATTATCATGACCGTCAACGCCACTGCTCTTGATGCTTACATCAAAACCCCCACCTCTGATACCCTCAAAGATGCCAATGTTACAGATTTCGCCTATATCAACAGCAAAGAAATTTATAAATTCCAGGGTGCTGGTTTGAGTACCAGTGGTCAATCCACCAAAGATTTCTCCAAGCAATCTTGGGCTATTGATTTTGGAAAGTACAACAACAATCCTACCAAGGATCTCTTGTTTGGTCGCTCTGAATTGAAGCTTCGTGCCGAAGAAACCGATGGATCTTTTGCGTAAGTTGAAAATTATTTTCCTTCTTCGGAGATTCTTGTCGATCTAATTTTTTTTTTAAGTCGTGAGAAGCTGACACTTGATATGCTTGCCGCCGCGGGTGCTCCTACACTTTCTGGTTCTTGGGTTCGTGTATTCATTAACAATGAAGCTTACGGTCTTTTCTTACTTATGGATGATGCCTCTACTCACTTTATCGATGATGTTCTCCATGGTGGTGATTGGAAATACCCCACAACAGGTATATAGTTTATACATCATGATTTTTGTTCAAGTTGATTCTAACTCACATATAATTTTAGGTGCTACATACAAGGGTAATGCATTAAGCGACACCCAGGAAGGTAACTTGGTCTATATTGATGATAACCAAGCATCCTACTCTGCTGATCTCTACAAGCTCGAAGATGGCGGTGAAGATAATACTATCAGCAAGAATAACAACACTAACGCTCGTCTTGTTGAATTCATTAAAACCTTGAGTCAAATCAACCCTAGTGACGCCACTGATGCTCAGCATCCTGGTGCTATCGCCAACTTGGTTGACCCTAAACCTACTCTTACTCATATTGCTATGAACTTCTTGATTGGTTCCTGGGACGGTTTCTGGTATCAAGCCAGTAACTACTATCTTAACCAAGACTTTGGTCTCAATAAATGGTACCTTATTACTTATGATTTCGATGAAGTTTTCGGTAATGGTGTTGAAGATGCTGGCATGAACACTGTTGCTTATCAAAATTACTCCAAGCCTGGTTCTCAGCGCCCTCTTGTTACTGTCTTCCTCAACAACACCTATTACCAAGGCATGTTCGAAGATACTTTGAAGACCATTGTCAAGAAGTTCTTCAAGCCTAGCATTATTGATGCTCGTCTTAAGGCTTGGGAGCAAATGTTGGCCGAAGATATCACTTGGTCTCGTGCCATTCCTAGTCAGTCTCCTGGTACCAAGACTACCTTCACTCTCCAAGACTTCAAGGACGGTTTACTCGGAACCAACGGCTCCACCATCTCTATTAGCCAATGGGTTTCCAAGCGTGCTGAAGCTCTTACAAGCCAACTTAATTTCCAAGATACCGATGATCTTCCTGCTATCGGTCCTTACACTAACGGTACTCACTTGGATTCCAATGGTAATGTTGTTAATGGCGATGGTTCCTCTGCTAATGGTACCAGCAGCGGTAGCAATGGTTCCAATGGTAGTAACTCTTCTCAGAGCAGTGCATCCAATAGATTGACCATCACTGGTCTTACAGTTGCTTCTGCCTTTGCTGTAGCCGCTCTCTTACTCTAAACATAATTATTTTTATCTATATTATTTATTAAACATACTCCTACAACGTTTTAGTTCCTTTTTTTCTTTTCTTTTTTTTTTTCAATAGTAATTCATAAACTTTGTCCTCCCTAGGAACACACCATCCTCAATAAATAAAAAAACCTTATATGTCATAGTACAAATTAATCCAAAGTGAAACCCGCTTTTGTGGCTAAAAAAAGAATTTTAACTTTTGTTGGTAAATAATTTTACAAAGGTAACATCAACTCTTCGTATCATTTGCCTTTTTAATGAAAAAAAAGGGAAATATTCAAAAAGAGTGAAAAAAAAGAGGGAAAAAGTACAAGTTCATAAATCTATGTAAGCAA
>VCJE01000962.1:0-11702 GCA_024140265.1 Backusella liffmaniae | reverse complement strand
TGTAAAAAAAAAAAAAAAGGAAAAAAATATTGAAATCGAGCTTAAGGAGGTGCAGAGGTTTATTATGCTTTCATTCTCAAGGAAATTAAGGGTTTTTTTTTAAAAAAAGAGAAGCAATATGAAGAAGGAATTATGTATATGTATGGGTAAAGTGGATGTATATGTGTGTGTGTGACAACAGAATCGATTGTTACTACATTTGCATTGTTATTTAGAGGTCTGCCAATAAAGCGGTGCCCAATCTCTTGAGATGAAAAGCAGATGTGTTGTTCTTCATAAATAAAGGGTTCTTTGAAAATGAAAGTCTGATGCCATTTTTGCCAGACTGTGTCAATAGATGGCCTTGCAGGTGTTTTATGGCGTATACAGCGAATGGAACATCTTCAAACTCAACAAAGCACATTGGTCCCTGATTTTTTTGTCGATAAATCATCCTCTTGTAGCCTTGACAGGTCGAAAACAAGGTACGAAGCTCGTCTTCATTGGTATGAGCGGGTATATTGCCGATATAAAGTGTATTGCAGGGTGGGTTTTGATCGCCACATGTCTTTTGTAGTTTGTCCAGAGTATGATATGCTAGTGTATTCTGCTTTAATGTGCACTGTAATAGATCCTCTTGTTCTGTTGTATCGTTAGTTGAGAAAAGTTTATATGTTTTATGCTCGAATGAAAAGGGACGAATACCAAAAAGTGAATCACCGAAAGAAGATGGCGTAGGAGACAAGTTGAGCGATTCGCTTGAAAAAAAATCTGATTTATAATCTCTTGGGGAGAGTAAGTTGCTTGGGAGTGGAGAAAATGTTTCGTAGTAGTCTGCTTGTATTGCCTTTACTGTACTAACAGGCTCTACACTTGTCTTTTGCTGCTGCTTAATATGAAGATTTTTCTTTGCCATTTCCGCTTTTAGTGTTGTTCCTTTCTCGTGGTCCACCTTCCTCCCATTAATAATTTCAGCTGCCTCACAGGCTTCTAAACGAGTGCGAAAGCGTGCAAAGCCAATCTATTCAAGTATTTTTTTTTGGTTTTGGTTTCTATATCAGATTAATAACGATAAAAAAAAATGTATATTTCTCTCTGTTTACTTGCCATTTGCTTTTTATTCGTCATTAAACTCATTAAATTTTCATCCTCCTGTTCTTTCGAGTGCCATTTTAATGAAGCCGCTTCAAAACCTTTTGAAAATACAAACATGTTTTGAAACTCTCTCTCTTGCATATCATCAGGAAATCCAACAACAAAAATAGTAGCTACATCGTCGTAATCATTCGTCATTATGAAAATAGTATTAAAAAGAGATGCGAAAGAATGCAGAGAAGAGAAAAAGGATAAAAAAACTGATGTAATAAATAGTAATTAAAGATATAAGCAGAGAATGTATAAAATAATTTTATACTTTGGCATTTATCCACTTCTTTTTCTTTACAACATTCCATTGCGTTTCAATTTTTTGTGTTGTATTTAAATGTATATGAATATAATTGTTTTTATACAAGTTATACAGCATACCATCCTCCATGTAATAAATGCCGAGGTACCTTATTCATGATATCCTATAGAAAAATGTGCTTGTCAATCCTATATAATTGTATATAAAACCAGCCACAATGATATTAAAAAAAAATGGACAAGTGGTCCAAAATCTAAATTCCAAAATGAAAACTGTCAATAAGAGATAACACTAAAAGGAACGAATATGGACGTTTTCATAAACCAACTCCTGATAATTTAATACATCATAACTTGCCCGTAAAACTCAAGTGGTCACGTTATTCCGACTCCATAAACTATGGACAAAGGCGAGATGTTTATATCTTTTGTTTGAATACCATCTATTATTTTTTGCATAATACATCTTGCTTCATTATCTGAAAAGAAGAGGTGAAGAAAAAATAACTCGAAATGGAATTAATAGGAAATTAATAAAAACCCTTTTTTGGCTATTGTTTACTTTTTGAAAAATAAGCCATTCCGCATGACAGAGCGATGAATTAAGCATATTTGCATATTTGACGCCACTCTGGTTCGATTTGTTAAAAATAGACATCTGATGCTTTTTTCCTAAGGCAGTCGGTCATATTATTTTCCATCATCGAACGTACATGATTGTATTGAATCTGAGAAGAATGGCGTGTATAATCTAATGAAAGAAGAATGAAAACTGTTTGCTAAAAAAGGAATTAATGATTAATTTGTTTTGTTATATTCGAACTGTAATAAAAAAATAACACGTAAAAATTAAATCATATATCCATCGATAGATGCCGTTTTACTCAACTTTCTGGACTCTATACACAATCTGTAATATAACTTTACCTAATTCATTGCTTTGTACTTGCGTAGCAGATCACTTTTAGGAGCTACAATGATCATATCTGAAAACGATATAAAATGAGCAAGTCTTCTTTTTAAAAAGATCTTTATTTCCCTATATTAAATTGGGTAGCCGCACACTTGATGCAGTTTAACCTATTAAATGTAAAATGATTTCCTATTACTAAAATAAAACAAGACTATGATAAGTCAGATATATGGGGTGTTCATCAACTTGATATGTTGACAAAACAGCAATCTGATACAAAAATAATTTATTGGGTTCAATGATAAACCACTGGTAAATACTACAAGCAATTTTATGAGTACACATAGTGCCTCCAAGATTACAGGATTCTTGACAGAATCGTAGAGACCATGGGCCAAGTTCACAAGGTGTAGGAATAGGGTGTAGCTTGTGTATACATATAGGAATGAGTGAATCTTTGGTTGGACAGATACAACTCTTTGTAAAAGTCAAAGAGCTTCTACATATTTGATCAACTCTATCTGAACAATGAGTGATACCAATAAGCGATTTGAGATTATCAGATGCCACTGATCCCGAGCAATGAACTTGCTGGTGAAGCACAAAATGTATATTTTATTGAGAAATGAATATATAAAAACAAAGCAAAAAAAGAAAAGAAAGGGATATACTTTACATTCACGTATTTACAAATACAGTTATTAAAATAGTTTTATAAAAGAAAAAAAAAAAACGCAAGAAAAGCTTTCTATCAAACTATTCTGTTTGTTGTTTAATACGTTCTTTACCAGCAGTGCCCACTCTATCCTGCTTTTTCGATGTCGTCTTTCCGATACCTTTATGTTTATGAGGATCCTATATAGAAACAATAAAAAGGTAAGTTTCTAATTCACATCTCAATCGATTCCATTTATAGATTTACCTTTCTACTCATTTTAACCTTATCACGTACACCTTTACCACCTTCCCAGAAAGCGCCTTTACCAGTGGTGTGTTCAAATTCATGACCACAAGAACAAGGTTTACCGGGCTGGATCTGAGACTCTCTCGAGCACATGCCACATACATGGCGTCTGGCCATTTCATAAGGATGATCTTCGTGGCTATCATGACATACATCACAAGCGTACAACTTGTTGCAGCAAATGAAACGGAACCAACGTTTTGATTTACGATAGTGCGAGCAAGTGCCTTGGTCCGGTAAAGGTTCGCCAATGGTCAATCCAAGGCCTCTCTTCTTTTTCTTTTTGAGCTTCATGACCTGCTCCTCATCGGCCTTGAGACGCTCGCCTGCCTGGCCTAAAAGAACAAAGCGATAATCGTTCAATCCAATCGTCATCTTTGCATGGCACGAGAAGCAGTTGACGGATTGGGGCGAGTCGTGAGGCGATAATCGGAGCGTGTTGGTCATGTCGGCCATACAACTACCGCATGTGCCTGTGTAATGACTGGGCAATAGATCAAATGCGGTACACCCTGCTAACTGCAATAAACCAATGGATTTGCTTCCCTGATGTACGAAATCTCCCAAAAATCGGATACCAATCACGGATGAACAGGTAGGACAGGCCAACCAACGTTCTTTTGAATGCTCTTTGCTCTTGTCATCGGTTTCTGGATGTACATTTTCGATATCCACGGTTTCTTTGCATCGGTTGCATTTGACAACAACATGGAGAATGGCGCATCTGAAGAGAGTGATGTTTTCCAATACGGGATCCATCAATCTGACCTCGGTGCCTCGACGCATGGTGGGTGTGGTCACTGGTACGCTTGAACCTGGTTGCTCATTATAAACCAATGCCCCATCATGATCATCATCTGCCAATTCCACTTCCACCTCTTCTTCAGCAGCTTGCTGTTCTTCATCGCCTTGATCTCTGATGATGCTGGGGTCATTTACAATCACCACTCTATTCTTTCGTGTATCTTCATCAAACAAGGACGTTTTTTTCTTTTTTGGCGTAAATAAGGGTGCATTTGGAGATAGCGTCGAAGTAGGGTCCAAGGGTCTTTGTACAATAGGTGGCTTTAAATCCTTTTGTTGGGCAGCTGCAAGGGCGTCCAATTCACGCTGTTCTTCAGATTTATGAGTAGGTGGAGTTTGTAAGAGTTGTTCTAGGTGGCGATTCAGCCAGTTTAGGTTTTCAAAGAGATTATAGGTGCCATTTTTGACTTGTTGATCAAAGGCTTGGATAATCCAGCTATATGTATAAGCAACCAAGTAAATATATGTATAAACACAACATCATCTTTCTTTTTTACCAACCTTGCTCTTGTTTTGTCCAAACCCTTGTTGTCTATTTCAATGGAGCATGGATCAAGTGGGTATAAAACAGGGATGTGATATTTGATGTACAATTCTCTGCCTCCCATCATTTGTTCATGTGTAAATTCAGGATCATTGACATTCAGGATAAATGAGGCAACGGTTTCCTGTTGGTTTGTACGAAGAGTTTTGAATGTATCACAGAATCGTGTTTGTAATTGGCGGAATTCATGTCTTCTACGTTTAGCGGCGGCATCCACTTGATCTTGAGTGAAGGTATGTCTCAAAGAAGCGGACTGTTCTTGTTGCTTTTGTAATTCTAATTGGTGTTGCTGCGGTTCTATCAATTGCTGCGGTAAAGAAGCGGTAGAGGAAGAAGGAGAAGAGGTAACAATTTCTTTCTTTGTTGGTTGCTTTCTAGTATGTTCTTTTTTAGAAACATTTTGCTGCGGTTGGCGTTGATTAGGTAATGTCACGGGGACAATTTCTGCTGCGGTATTTTCGGATAATCTTTGCTGATTGGACACAAATCTGACTGTGGGTGCAGGAGCTTGCTGTAACAAGCTTTCCATATTACGATCAAGCCAATTCATTTGTCGAACAAGTGTTTGATGGACTGTACTGGTTTGCACACGCTCCAAATAGCCTTTTTCGAGGTTACTAACATGAAAAACATGAGTTGTTTGTTTCGATATATATATATACACAATATATTCAAATCAAAAAGAAATAGCTTACATTGCAAAGCCTTTTGGTATATCTGTATTCAACACGTCCAAAGAACATGGGTCTGTAGGGTAGTCTTTAGGTACATGAATTTGTACTTGAAGTGCTACCATTTCGTATGGAAAGTCGGGATCGGAGGGCTTGATTGCAAGTCGAATAACGGTTTCTTGCTCCGTCTCACTAGAACAAGAATTGCCATGTTAATACTATACAGGTTTATCGTGTGTGTAAAACTTACGATATAAGACGGTAGCTTGACTTATAACGAGTTTCTAGTTGAACTAGTTCGAGTTCTCGCTTTGACATTTCCTTTGCTGCCACATGTCTAGGTTTGTTGCTATTATTATTGTTATTTGTTGAGGAAGAGGCCTTAACATTTTGTGGTTTCTTGAAATGGCGCTTTCTGATATTATTATTGTTGTTATTGCTAGTACTATTGCTATCACTAGTAATAGTAATAGTATTAGTATTATTGTTATTATTTTCCATGTTTAAAAGAATGAATAAAGGTAAAGAATATTTTAATACGAAAAACTTGCCTTTTTATACAAAAAAAGCACCATCGTGACTGTTTCTTTTTGTTCGCCCAACACACGCATTGTTGGCGGGTCATGCTCTCACCTGTTTCTTTTTCTCTTTTTCTCTTTTCCTTTTTTATTTCCCTTTTCTCTATATATCATAATAGTAATAAAATGAACGGTATCAGCGCTGAAAAGATTATTGAACTCGAGCCTTCCTTTGTCAAAGTAGGCATAAGCTTGTATTTTAATAAAAATGCGCCTAACACTCCCTTTTAGGTGCCTTATGAGCAGCTCAAAAAATCCTTCCGACATCAGTATAAATATATTGAAAAGGAAATTCAACATGTCGAAGAGAAAATTGAGGTCTGCCTCAAGTCGGCAAATAAAGGCGAATTAACTGCCGAAATAGCAACAAAAGCTATTGATGACTTGATGAAGGAGCTCGAAAAGTTTACACAAAAAGTAACTAGCACATAAAAATAACCCTATGTTTCCTTTGCTTACAATAGTCATGAATAGATTGAAAAGGTCAAACAGGAAGAAAATATACACGCCAAAAGAGTCAAAATGAGAATAGAGAACTTGCGTGAGATTGAAGCTGTCACTTCGACAAAAGCACCAGAATATGTGAATTGGAGCAAAACACGTCTTGATAGAGTGATTGTGGATTATTTGTTAAGAGAAGGCATGCCAAATACTGCAACAAAAGTGGCAAAAAACAGTCAAATAGAGGTAAAAAAGTAAAACAACTGCTGATTATAAATACCGAGGCTTACCAATGAACTGTAATAATATAGGATATGGTCGATATTCAATTGTTTGCCCAAGCCAAAAAAATTGAAGATGCTCTCCAAAGACACAGCTGCAAAGAGTGTTTGCAGTGGTGCTCGGACAATAGATCAGGTCTTAAGAAATCAAAGGTAAATTTAATAAATGCAAATGTATTCACACACGTACTAAATCTTGTCATCATCATCTTAGAGTACTTTGGAATTCAACTTGAGACTTCAGGAACATATCGAGCTTGCTCGAGCAGGAAGAGGAATGGACGCAATTAAATATGCACAAAAGTATCTAGCACCATGGAAAGTTAGCGAGTGTAAGAGGATTGGACAAGCCATGGGACTCTTGATATATAAGAGTGACACTGAGTGTCAGCCTTACAAGGATTTCTACGATAACAGACGCTGGACAGAACTCATTGAACAGTTTAGAAGAGACAATTATCAGCTTTGCTCTCTTACGTCTCACCCACTCTTATCCATCACATTACAGGCAGGTCTTTCCGCTTTGAAAACTCCGCAGTGTTACCAACATGAAAACCAAAATGTAAATTGCCCAATCTGTGATAACGAGACCTTGGGCAGTCTTGCCGAAAAGCTGCCCCTGAGCCATCATGTCAACTCGGCCATTGTGTGTCGTATTAATGGGAAAATCATGAATGAAGATAATCCACCAATGTTATTACCAAATGGTAGAGTTTACAGTTTGAATGTAAGTATCACCTATACGATGCTTATTATCGCTTTGATGATTTAATCCTGCATTTTATTAGGCTTTGCAAGATTTGGCTTCAAAGAATGATGGAAAGATAACATGTCCAAGAACTGGAGACGTATGTCGCTTAGAGGATCTCAGAAAAGTGTTCATCTCTTAATAAATGAATATTATTGGTTACGTTTTTTATTTATTTTATTATTTTATTTTACTTATTTTATCAGTGTTTTTCTATTTCTCTTCTTCTCATTTCATACAATTCATAAATAAGCACTCCAATGCCTCCCATTACTCTAAAGTTAGGCGGTGAAAAAGAGGAACTGCCGTTTTCAAAGCTTGGACAAGAAGAGCTCTGCAACACCTGGAGACTTGTTGCAAAAGTAAAAGACGCGCTTGAGGAAGGAGCTCGACTAGAGAACCTCTCTTGGCGTCTGTGGTTTCTTCAAAATGTTTTGGGCAAAGGCTCAAAACCACCAAAACCAACAACGACTGAAGAGATACCTTCTTTACCAACAAAACAAGTAAAAAGAGCTGTACCACCCAAGAAATCAACAGTAACGAGTGTTGAACCTGTAACCATGACTACCGACACCATTACGAATATTGAACCTGTAACCAAGACTACCGACACCATTACGAATATTGACTCTAACAATAAAATAGCAACTGAAACTTTTAAAATGCATCAGTTCAGTTCTGATCAAGCTAACGACCCTGCCATTCCCTTCATTGACATGTTTGGACCAGAAGGAATGCAGGAATTTTTAAATTCAATATCTGATATCCCATTCACAACGACAACAACGGCACTCAATCAACTCGATCACTTTAAAAACGGCAACAATACACTATTTGGCAACACTAACAACTTTGGATTAACGGATAATTTACTTGAAACAAACGCGATGGCACCTGACGAATGTTATACCGATCCATTTTTTTTGAATTACAATATGATGAATCCAAACTCTTTTACCGCCTTCCCTAATGCAACTCTTCACAACAAGCTACTTGCGACGTTGCCAAAACAAACACTACAATCTGCTGAAAGGCTATTGGCCCCACCATCAAGTGTGTCGCACAAGGCGCATCATTATTCAACATTTCAAGCACAATCGGAACAACAGCAACAACAAAATGAGTCACATCAAATCTGTAGTAATTGCGATGCTACCTCAACACCGCTATGGCGTCGCTCAGCTGACGATCAGCTGTTATGTAATGCATGTGGTCTTTAGTAAGCGTTTTTTTTTTTTCTCTTTATTATTATTGACATATCAATAGTCTAAAGCTACATAATGCACCTCGTCCTAAAAGCATGAAGAACTTTAATCGACAGGATGAATTTATTACCGACACCCATGCCACCAGCCATCAACCGGTGAGTAGCAGTTCTGGTGAACAGCAGCAAAGCGATACCGTATGCTCCAACTGTTCAACCACTACCACACCGCTGTGGCGAAGAGATAATGAAGGGTTGACAATATGTAATGCCTGTGGACTATAGTAAGCATAAATAATATTACATAATACGATAAATAACTAAATGAATTCGTATTGGTAAGTCTAAAACTCCATAACCAGAAAAGACCTTTGTCAATGAAAACAAGCACCGTTAAAAAAAGGCAAAGAATGGAAACGGGTGAAAGGTATAACGACAAGAACTCACTACCAGGAACAAGCGTATTTGTCATGTCAAAACCAACACAGAAATAGTCTGTGTCACCTCCATCATTTGGATTAGCAATCTTTTTTTGTGTGTGGAAGTGGAGAATAAAAATTTAATAAATTTATATGTTCTGTTTTTTTAGAACGCTTTTCTTTTCTTTTCTTTTCCCCTTTACGTTTTATTTACATCATTTTTTATATGAGTTCAACTGCTACTAACGTACAAACTGAATATCAGTTTGATATTGCTACCACCAACACTTTCCTCGGCAATTCAAAGTCTGGAAGTTACATCTATACCGGCGTGACTAGTGATGTAAATAAACAAATATGAATAAGCATAACCAACCAATCCAAAAATGACTTATTATTATTATTATTATTCTCATTGTTAGAAATGGTGTATTGGTGATGTACCTAATGTAAGTTTTTCTTATCTATTCATATAATGTAAACTAATATCGTTATTATAGGGTGGTAAGATTTCATATACTAGATAAATACAAATCAACAATGACAATAACACTTTCATACAGGTTATGTTCTTTCTGTTGTCACCGATGCTGTCTTGCAAATGTTTTCCAAAAGATACCAATCTGATCCCGTCGCACTCAACTGCTTCTTTTTCAAAAAGACACTACCAGGACACCATGTGATTGAAATCGAAGAACTCAAAATGAGCAAGAAAGGGTACTGTGTTGTTCGTGCATGTATCAAACAACAGCAGGATTTAACGCCATTAAACACAATCAATGACTATAACCCCCAAGACTGGACTACCACCGTCCATGGCTTATTTACAATGGGAAATATGGACAACGAAGAAGGTGTCACTTATTTCACAAAACCAGCTACCTTCCCCTACGAGGAGCATCTTGAGCCCTTCCAGTACAACTTTATGGGTGAATTCCTTGACTCCAAGCTCGATACAAGAGTGTTCCCACCATCGGATGATAAGGAAGGTATCCCCGAAGAGACACACACCATGAAGTTTTCAGATGGAAGACCTGTGGATTTTAAAAGTATACCTTATTGGTGTGATATGTTCATCACTCCTCCTTTCTTGCTGGGTCCTAAAATCTTGGGTGGCCCTGTTTGGTGTCCCACAATGCAGCTTGAGGTTCAGTTCAAAAAGAAGCCTACTGGTAGTGAAATCAAGGCACATTTCTTGGCCCGTCATATCATTAATGGTAGATTTGATGTGGATGGTGAGGTTTATAATGAACAGAATGAACTTTTGGCTTTAACAAGGTAAGATATCAAAACGTTAGGAGAGAGTTTTCTTTTTTTAATTAGTGATATTTAAAAAAAAATAGACATCAATGCTTGATTGTGCCTTGGAGCCGTAATTCAAAGAAGGATCGTAAGGCTGGAGCAAAGATATAATTTTAAAATAAACTTGTAGAATAATTTATAATGTATTTGATGGATCGTGTATGGACGGGGTAAAATTAAGAGTTTCTGAATGTGGGAGAATTGTTTTGCCTGTGATAAATATTTACAAGTGCAAAATTACTTTTATCTTGTGAAAAAAAAAATATGTTTAATTATTTCTAAATGTATAAACTGTAAATATAAAGATCATTGAAATCACCAATACTTTCCTTTGTTTCTTTATTCACAGACCTATGAAAAAAATGTGTCATCGTTATCTCAAAGCAGAGGGGAAAAAAATTAGTCAGACGCAAGGATTTTTTCGTGATTTTTCTGGTTTTGAAATGGAGAACTGCCACTAGACGAATTTAAAATAAGTCTGTACCACATAAAAAACAGTTTTCAGGTTTTATGTTTTTAAAATTTAGGGGCTACTTCAGGCTACCTTCCAGGCAAAATATTCGCTATATGGATAGGCGGTACCCTTGCACCAATGGGATACTTCATGGTACCCCTGGTATCCTTGGCACAGCAAATATCCAGCCTTGAAATAAGCACATATAGTAACAAGAAAACAAAATTTACTAATAAGGAGAAACTGTGGAAGACACTGGTAGTCATGGATTATATATAATAAAAATAATTAGTTATCTTTCATCAATTGAACGTAAAAATATTAGCACTTACTTTTAAAACGAGATATGAGATACCCTATAAAATATGTTAGTTGTATATAACAATAACAACAGGAATGGTAACACTACCTAAGCATAACATGTGGGCATTCTTGAATACAAATATATAAACCATAACTACTGTCTGTCTAAACAATAGCAATGAGTCAGTTGTTATTACAAGAAGAGTATCAGCACTTACCAAAAGTATACGATCTTCTACTTGGAAAGGGCAAGTGAAAGGATGAAGCTACATTCTATATCACACAAACACATGAGTTGTTTATGTTTAAAAAAAAATCAAGTACTTACCATGAAAAAAAAATAAAGTTGTTAAACAATAAGTAAAAGAAAAAATTAAAGACATTTCTTTGACTAATATTAGTATATATAAAAAAAACTGACACTTCTGCTGGCTGATATTTGCTTTCGCGTTCTACTTATTATGTTACAATTATTTTTGTTGTAAGATACGTGAACTAATGATAACAGTGAACTCTATTACTTTATTGATTTTTGGTATCACAGGCTTTAACATACAAAAAAAAAAAAACTGGAGTGACAGTTGAGGTTATTATGTCTGAACAAATTAAGTAAGATACCATCTCTAATAAACAAGAATAATGCTACAATCTTAAAAAAAAGTTATTGTTATAAAGCAATAGTGGGTTTAT
>VCJE01000952.1:0-18502 GCA_024140265.1 Backusella liffmaniae | reverse complement strand
TTTTTTGTATTAAACAGCATTTTTATTGTTATTTTTATTATTGCCATTGCTATATAAATAATAAATAAATAAATAAAAAAAAAGAGTAATGTTGAAATAAATAATAAAAAATAATAATAAAAATGGAATTTTTTGAAAGTAATATGTTGCAAAAGGGAAATGGAGTTGTTTTAAAAACAAAAACAAAATGAATCTATGAATATATTTTTACGATTTAATACATGTTCCAGGGACAGGAGGAGCATTAGTAGTATTACGGTTATGAGCCATGTGTGCTCTCACCAAATGGCCAGCTGCCAAAGCTGCCAATAAAGAAAGTTCACCAGCCATAACAGAGGCACAGATGATACGGGCTAATCTTTGAGCATTCTTTCCGGGCTCGGTAGGATGAGGACCGCGGACACCCAACATATCAAGCATGGCCTGCTGAGGAGGAAGGATCGTGCCGCCACCAATGGTGCCAACCTCAATACTGGGCATGCTACATGTGATGTGCAGGTCCTTTCCATTGTTGATGGCCTTCATCAAGGTGATACAGTTGGAACTTTCGACATTCTGAGCGGGATCCTGGCCGGTGGCAAGGTAGACAGCTGTCAAGATATTGGCGGCGTGGGCATTGAAACCACCAACGGATCCGGCCATGGCAGAACCAACCAAGTTTTTGGAGATATTGAGTTCAACAATAGCGGCAACGGTGGTCTTGAGCACCTTTTCAACAACAGGTCCGGGGATGACGGCTTCGGAAACAACGGATTTACCGCGTCCCTCGATCCAGTTAATGGCAGCGGGTTTCTTATCAGTACAATAGTTACCGGAGAGAGAAATGATCTGCATGTCAGGGAAATGCTCAGACAAGACACTCATGGCCTTTTCACAACCTTTGGAAATCATATTCATACCCATGGCATCACCAGTGGTAGTAGAGAAACGAATAAAGACAAGCTTACCGGCCAATGCGACCTTGAGCTTCTTGAGACGAGCGAAACGGGAGGTAGAGTTGAAAGCATCGGTGATGATCTGGGCGCCTTCCCCTTCAATAAATTCTTTACATTTACCGGCACTAACAATGGAGGGGAATTCAACACAAGGACCACGGGTCATGCCATCTGCAGTGACAATGGTGGTAGCTCCACCACCTGCATTGATAGCCTTACAGCCGCGTGCAGCAGAAGCAACCAAACAGCCTTCAGTAGTAGCCATGGGAATGTGAATCGATTCGTTATCAATCAACATGGGACCAGCCACACCAAGAGGAATGGGCATATAGCCAATGACATTTTCACAACAGGCACCCATCACCTTGTCATAGTGATAGTTAGAAACAGGCAGCAGGGATGTTTCAAGTGTCTTTGTCATCGAGGCACGTGAAATTAAGGAACGTCGGATATAAACGGCACGCTCTAAATCGCCCAACACCTTTTCAAGTGCATAGGGAGAGATTTTACCATTCTGCACAAGAAGCACAATTTCTTCGTTGGATAGGACATCGGGACTTTGCACCAATTCGGCACATTCTTCCAAGGTGCGAACAACACCATGGGTCAAACTAGCAGCGGCAATATGGCGCTTCTTTTCAGTTACAGTAACCTGTTGTTGTTTGATCACAGGTCTAACAGGTTCAGGGGTCGATGCTGTTTTTGTGGGTGCTTTAGCAACCTTGAAAAGATAGGTGTTAAGGAAAAGAGAAACAAACAAAGCCAATGTGATCCATTTTGAAATGACAGGGTGTTGAATATAGACAGCATAGGTATCAAATAAATATTCCAATGGCTTGCTGATGCTCTGAGGCAGGATGGACTGACTGAGTGAGGAATTAACATGGTGGAATGGTAAAGGAGGGAATACTTGTACAAGGAGTGGCAAATGGGCGAGTTTAGACGCACGATGGTGTTCAAGGAGCTTCTCAAGCACAGAGGCTACACCAGACTCTGTGATACTAACCTGAGGACCAGCTGAACCTTGAAATGCGGTACAAACCTTAAATAAATGCATAGCAACAAAACCGACAATCTGTAAAAAAAAACAAAAAAACAATCATGACGGGCGGTGATTAGTTTTCTATTAAACTATCCTCCTCCCTATTCACACTTACAAGAAGTAACTTGACACGACCAATCATAGGTTCATCTGCCTTTAGATTGCTATCAGAGTTGACGTTATCGCTAAAGGCCTTGACGACAGTTCTACGAATATAACCTGTAGTCTTTTTAGGCACCTTTGCAGTGCCATTGATTTCACGAATACGCAAAAGCTCCAACTTTAATGCAAGAACGGCAGTATACCAGGTAAACATGATGATAAAATCATAGGCCAACAAAATGGCACTCAGTAAGCAGAATTCGCGTAAACCAGAGACACCCGATTTGGCACCCAGGGCAAGCACAGTAATCTCCATGATGCAATCTCTAGCAATGGGTAAAGCGACAGAATCCACGGCACGAAGCACAGTCTTTTTGATTTCTTGCTTTGTCAATGGTGTTTCTTTGCTATACTCAAATACACGTTTGGTGAGTTTAATATGACGTTCAAAACCGATTGTCACTACCAAAAAAGGAATAGCCTCACTGAATAATAAAAAAAAAAAAAACCTGTTAGTTGTAATAAAATAAATTTTGTACTAGACTTACGCCAAAACGACAGGATAAACGTCAACACCCAAAGCATGAACTGTCAACAAGGCAAACATAAAGGCAAAGAAGCCATTTGTGACAACACAGGTTGCCAAGGTGTAGCGAGAGCCCATTGAGCGCATGTTTGTATACAAGGAAAGGAAAGCGGTAAGCATCATGACATAACCTGCCAAGATGACAATAATGTCAATGTTATCGGCCATCTATCAACAAATATTTGTTATTATTATTGTTGTCATTTTTTTTTGGGTTGTATTATTTGTTTACCTCAATTAATTCCTTGATGCGTAAGACAATGTTACGAGTGATAATAAAAAGCCAAGTAATCACATCTTCCTGACTGCCAGAATGCGTAAGAGACACCAACTCATCCGATGTCAAGGAAGAGACTCTCTGTTCCCACAATGAAGCAAGTTGCTGGCGATAGACAGTCGAGGCATTAAAGGCATAGGAGAGCAAAATGGAACCGGCGGTTGACTCTTCAATTTTAAGATCCCCAAACAAAGCCTTGTGTTGAGAGAGATTAGGATTCTCCTTGCTAAACACTTGAGAGAGCGATTGAGTAAAAACACACTTGTTATCTTGCTGGTAGCACAGCGAGTTGTAGTCAAACTGTCCCACAATTTCATCTAGAGAAGTATGTTCAATGGCATGCTCAAAACGAAGCACCGAGTCCAAGGTCTTTGGTTCCAAAATGTTTTTTTGTGAATCTGTAATCAAAATCTGCTTCAATTGAATGCTGACAGGGTCGCCCAACTGTTGGTGTTGTCTTTCAACATGTTGAAACGACTTTCCATTTTCAGAATAAGCAAATGTAGGATAGAGACGTGTTGTGGTGCCACTAAAGATGTCTGAGGTGCGAGCCAAGTTGAAGAGGTAAAAGTAACTAAAGGATGAGGCAATGAGAATGCCTGCAATCATCTCTATAGGATTACGAGACGCTATTTTGGCGGCGCGGTGGATCCATTTCCCAACAATGGTGGAAATGGATCGAAAGGCGGTTGTTCCCGAATGCTGTGGGATCAAGGTCATACTTTTCCAACTACTTTACGAAAAAGATGTATAAAAGAAAAGAAAAGAAAATAAAAGAGAAAGCGACTATTGTTGTTGAAACAAGTAGACTGAGATGAAGGGAGAAAGGGGAGTAAGAAAAATAAAAAACAAAAAAATCAGAAAAAATCAGAAAAAAATGAAATTTGGAATTGTTATAAAAACGGAGGTGATGCCAGAGCCTTTGTACGGGGGAAAGTCATGAAACTCCGCGTATTGCTTGTACTACATTCATAGAACGTGTTGGCTTGTGCCTCCCAATATATAAATACTATATATAATCACCGTCCGCCATTCAAGCCGTGTGTGTGTGTGTATTTGTCAGCCTGAAAACAATAAATTCAGTTCTTCATTTGGTATACTTTTTTTTATTTTATTTTTTTATTTACTCTATGTTTGTTTTTGGATTCTGTATTCTTTCTGCATGATATTATACTAAACATTGAAGTATTTTTCAATTTGAATAGGCGATGAAATTCCCATAATAATATGTGCTTATTTCATGATTTGCAGTGGAGAGGTTTTATTTTATTTTATTTTATTTTATTTTAATGCAGTTATAGGAAAGGATGTGTTACTTTAAAAGGAAATAGTACATCGATCAGATGCTGTGGCAAAATAAGGGAAGCTTGGAAATTAGAAAAAGATATACGGAATAGATTATATTTTAGTGTCTTTTTAATCTGATCTAATACTTAACCTCTAAATCATTTAAGAGTCATTCTTACATAAAGTACATGTATATATATAGATATTGGTATTCTCTTGAATCATCTAGATTATATACTTTATTTAAAACTATACAGAGATGGATGAAATAATTTATTACTTTAAAATAGGATAATATAGATATAGATAGATAGATAGATAGATAGAAATGGATAAATAAGAGAGAAGGCAGATACTTAGCAATATTCAGGTTTGGCTACTGCTTGTCTTTCATAGGCAATCTTTTGAAATCTCGATAAGTCCTGTACAAACTTGACACCTACAGGACTTCTTTCAAGTCTTCTAAACAAATCTACTGTTTGCTTTCTAATCTTTGGAGAAGAATGGAAGAGACCAGCTCCTAAGGGCGCGAGACCGCCTTGGTGTTGTGGTAAAAACGATAAAAACTATGATAACAATCGAATTTAATCAATGCAGTGATGCTAAAATAACTAAAAAGGCTTTCTTTGATTACCTCTATCATTTGTCGGTGGGTGACAATGTTATTTAAAAATGCATCATAGATAGCATAAACTTCACTATCGGTCATTTGACGAAGGCGTTTTAATTTATTGATCTGGCGGTACACATCCAAATTTTTAATACATGTATGCTGTAATAGATTGGCAATATCCTACATTTTGGTCATGTTATGATGAGAAACAGCTTGATGATAAACAATGTATTATACCTTTTGATAATATTTATAAGAAATGGTCTGGCGCCATCCTTCGATTCGACTGGCATAACAATTCAACTCTCTTTGTTTCGACACTTCATCTTGGAACACAGGACCATAACCCAATTCACCCATCTCAGCTGATCCTGTACCAATGCTTGTTTGATTATACACTTGCTCCTCGTAGATCGATGTCAAACGGACAAATCTAAATATATAATCTTGAAACTTTGCACGCACAGCTGTTTCACCATAATGTCCCTGGATGGCGTTCATGACATCCCCCATGAATTCATTGTCTGTGTTTTTCTCTGGTGATATACCGGTACCATTGCGTGAGATGGCATCGTCAAGCGAATGTCTTTTGGCGGTGATGGAATCAATGTCTTTACTAACGATGATCCTTCCCGTACTAATATTACATAATACATCCCACCAGCTTGTATGCTCTTCATATGTAGGGTTTGTCACACCTGCAATAAAGCCAGGGCTTTTTGGCAAAAAAATGATGATTAAAACAATTCATTTTATATGCATTAAATAACCAACCATTTTAAGAGATCATCGACGCTTGTAAGATTGGTATATGGGAAGGCTCTCTCTGTAAATCCCTTTAAAACTGTACCACATCCACTGCCCAAGGCACATGCAGCTAATACATAATTGGCTACTTCACCTGATGGATGGCCATGTCCCAAAAAGACCACTCGTTTTTGTGTAAGTAGCGCATTTACCAACAACATGATTGGATGCGTTGAGCCTCCAGTGCTATCAAGGTGAGGGTGGTGAGGGTTGGGCGATCCTGGAAAGCCTGTTGTAGGCGTGAATGTAGTAATGAGTTTAATCACAGAAAACTAGACAGTAATAAGAATGATGTGCTATCTACTGTTATCCTCCTCTTTTCTTTTTGTTACTTACATCACCGACTTCTTCTGGATTGATGGTCAAGGGTATCTTTATAGGTAAATGGATTCCTTCATATTCAATCTTTGTCTCAAAGAAATGGCGATCCTTACGCAAGGTAGGAATTTTTTCTCTGACGTTACCCGAAGCCAAATCAATATAGGTGCCTCTTCTCAACTGGTTTGTAGGAGACTCCAGCATGATGTTGACTTCTTCCTCATTATCAATCTTATTCTCGTCCATAAACATCTCCTCAAACATGGTCTTGTTGTCGGAAGCACGCAAGATTTGTCGTTCATGCCATGTCAGTCTGGGCATGCACGATAGATCCATTGAATTGACTGCTTGATACAATGATTCCAATATTTCCATACAAGGATTTTCAAAGTACTTTTCCATTGCCAACAAAAGGATAGGCTTATAAATGTGAAGGAACTGGTGACTAGTACAAATGGCCATTGCCTTTACTCTTGCTCCTCTATACAAAATTGGATGCTTTAGCAATTAAATTAATTAAATTGATGTGCATATCTCATACCTTCTAGCGGTGGCGTCGTGCTTGGTTCTCACCAAGTTTAATACATATAAAAGCGGTTTCTCATCTCCATTGGTCTCATGCTCGGGATCTGGAATCATTTGATTCAAACAAAAGATGGTCCAGTCCTCAGCTCTTAAATGAGCTCCATCGGGCAGCATTAATTCTGATAAAATACTAAAAAAGAGACGTTAAGTTTTTACAGTAAAGTTAAAACTGTCACAAAGCCACTTTACTGTTCATCGGTGCCAGTGTCGTTGGGGTATTGGTACTTCAAAGACGCTCCTTTGTCGATGTCAAACTCTGCAAGTAGAATGTATTGGACATGAGCGCTCATTGCAGTCATGATGATGATTGGTGTTGACAAAGAAATATGTACTATTTTATTAAAGTGTATTGAAAATCAATAAATTAGAACAGTCACATTGAACGGAGTTTCATGGTACTTACCATCGGATTGACTTTTGATGTTTATGCATCCTGCACTTTCTGTGCTTTTCTCAATGCTACAGGCCTCGAAGATATATCGCATCCATTTTTTATATAATCAACCAAAACGGATCTGATATTTAAAGCTGCATTGAGATCTCGATTGAGGAACTATTCAAATAAAATTTAGTCACCTTTCAACACGATTTATATGACATTAGCCTTACCAATGGCTTTCCATCAACTGAACACAGTTTACATTGCTTCAATGGATAGACTAGCTTCTTGCGATCTATAAAATTGGGTTAATAAAAATTCATCTTGATTAATAAAAGTTGCCATTTTTAAAGACTCGGTTGAGGCAAGCCTCATGGTTACCCAGCTACTCACCTTCTTCATCACTAATACAATTTAGCCACTTCTTTCGAACCTCCTTGCATATTTGCTTTCTTCCTTGGTTTAAACTCCCGGTGTCTATTCCAGAATGTACCGACTCGCTGTCTTTTTTATGATATGTTTGTTTTATAATTAAGACAATTGTAATCCTTTTTTTATATGTATTATATATACTTACTGATACTCGCCGTTAGAAACCAAAAAAGAAGACGCTTTCCGGGTGGTTTTGTTGTCCATCCCATCATTTGAAGTTACAGCATGGATGAGGTCTCTGTACCCTATAAATGCATATTTAGTACAAGTAAATAAGGTAATACCAAACCAATTAAGCTTACCAGGATCAATTCCTACAATTCTATCCGTACAGGAGAGACCAGTTGGCTGTTTATTCAATTTGTAGAGGCCCCTTTTCCAGTCACTTAGATCAACTTTAGTAGCTAAGAGTTTAAGATCTTGGCGGTTGTTGATATTCGTTCTATTTTATTTTTTTTAAAAAAAATGTTTTAAGTAAGCCAAGTAAACATAGATATACATATATATATACTAAATTGTAAAACTTACCATACACCTTTTTATTGAATAAAACTGAAACCATATGACCATCAGTTTGTATACCATAGTCTAGTTCGTACTTGGCATTATAATTTTTGGCTAAACGAAAATTTTAATGTGATTATAGATATGCATTTTGATTTTAAGCTTAACAGAGTGTCTAAATCTTTTCTTTTGGAGGACATCAAGGTTAAAAAGTTCCTCCCAGATCAATTCCTTCTGTAGTTTATCGGTGTAAAATGGCTCAGCTTCATTATAGTCCTTCATCATGTAATTCTATTTTAGATAATATAGGTAACAAAGGTTGTTCACAAGCACGCTTTTTATTTTTTAAAAAGCGTGCTTGTGAACAACCTTAATTACCGCTTTGCCTTCCATATAAGGATACGATATACAAATTTGGAAGCTGTTCAATCTTGCAATCTTTTTGTTATTTTTTTTGGAACCCAGTTTTTTCTCTTATTCAGCAATAAACATGATCTTATGAGTAAGGAACTGTCTATCTTTATGCGATTTCTAAGGCTCAACTTTTTATGAATTGATTGGTTTCAGTGGTTTAGGATAGTTAGGATAGTTAGGATAGTTAGGGTAGTGTGTAGTGTGTAGTGTGTAGTGTGTAGTGTGTAGTGTGTAGTGTGTAGTGTGTAGTGTGTAGTGGTGGTGGTGGTGGTGGTTGGGCGAGGGTGGGAGGGGGTGGGGTGGGCGAGGTGGCACGGTCATTAGGCCGTATGCTACCTCTTGAAAAAGACAGTACAATCTCAGCGATCAAGTCAAATGACGTCGTTTCCTGTTTTGGAAGTTTTTTTCTTTTTTTGCGTCATAACGATGAGAAATTACTTTTAAGCAGCTTTTTTCTCTCTTTCTTTTTTTCACCTTTTACAATTATTTTCAATGAAGTTCACTACCTCTTTATCTTTACTATCCGTTGCTACACTCGCTAGCTTTGTTTCAGCTGGTCCTATGGGCTCCTTTGACCAGCTTAGAATCTTCCGTGATTCTGAACCTGAGCTTCGTCTTATTCAATATAGGTAAAGAAATTCAAAAATGATAATAAAGCGGGTTTTATTCATGCTTTTTATATTAGCGAGGATACCCCAGCAAAGTGGATGACTGAAGCCGACAAGGATGCCTTGCTTCGTGCTGGTATCAAGTATATGGATATTACAGATTTCCGTGATAGTGATGCCTATTCTGTTCAATCCAACTGGCAGCCAGGTAAGGTTGATGGAGACGAAACAATTTCTCACACTCACGCGCGGAATATAGTGATTCCTACTTCTGCAAGATACCAAGATGAAGTCCAACCCTTTATCGGTAACTTGACCACAAAACACATGAAAGAAAACTTGGAAACGTTTACCAGTTTCCGAACCCGTTATTACAAATCTGAGACTGGTGCCAAGTCCTCTCTCTGGTTGCTTAACCAGATTGAAGAGGTTGCTAAATCTGGTGATGGTCATGTGTCTGTGAAGCCATTCAAGCACTCGGTAAAAGCTATATTTATATTATTGTTTGTATATATATTAACTTGAAACATTCAGTGGGATCAATCCTCCATCATTGCTCGATTCGAAGGTTCAGATGAAGCACTCAAGGATGAAGTTGTTATTGTTGGTGCCCATCAGGACTCTGTAAACCAATGGTTGCCTTGGTTTGGTCGCTCTCCTGGTGCTGATGTAAGCATATATATGTGAAGGAAACAAAAAACCCCCGAATAATATATGTGTAATAGGACGATGGCAGTGGTACTGTTACTATTTTGGAATCGTTCCGCAGTTTAGTCGAGAATGGTTTCAAGCCCGAAAGACCTGTCGAATTCCATTGGTACAGTGGTGAAGAAGCTGGTTTATTGGGTAGTCAGGATGTCTCCAAGGCTTATTCTAAGGACGGAAAGCGTGTTGTTGCCATGTTACAGAATGATATGACTGGTTATGTCGGTGCAAATGGCCCAGTCATTGGTATTGTTACAGATCATGTCGATGAAAGAGTATGTAACCTTAACCTTCTTTTGGTGTTTTAAATAATCCACTCATCCTTTTCTATTATTATTTATAGCTTACTGAGTTCCTCCAGGAATTGGTTGACAACTATGCTGCTATCTCTTACGTCCGTACCAAGTGCGGTTATGCCTGTAGTGGTAAGTGTTTAATAGTCCATCATTGGATTTGTAAATGGTTTATTTACCTCTCTCTATTTTTAGATCATGCCTCTTGGAGAAAGTTGGGTTTCCCATCTGCATTCACCATTGAAAGTGCTTTCGATGACTCTAACCACTATATCCACACCACTGAAGATACCATTGATAAGCTTTCCTTTGATCACATGATCGAGTTTTCAAAGGTCGCTGTCGGTTTCGCAGTCGAACTTTCTCATGTTCGTGAAGAAGACATTGTTGAAGAAATCCTTGACGTCTTTTTTGAAGACTTTATTTAAAGGGTGAACCTTTTATGTTATTCGTTAAATGTATCTCCTGTTATTTTTTATATATGTTCAAGTAAATTGTAAAGTTATTATTTGTTTGAAAATAGCAAATCTTAAAATATTAGGCCTGTAAGTGAACGAGATAAAAGATAGGCTTTTTTGTTGTTGCATTATATAACAAGTGATACAAGAGAACAGATATAGAGTGTAGGATGATAGTTAAAAAGTAAGAGATGAATGCTATGTCAAAACAGTTCACCCATCATTTCTTAAATTGGTACTGTGAGCACTATGATATTTTTAGTGTATTTTTTTTTATATGTATGTATAAACAACAAAAATAATAACAATAATAAAGAAGTGTATATGAAGGTGAGAGAGAGAAAGAAGGAAGAAAAAAATTGTCTAAAAAGTGATCATCATTGTTATTATTTAAGTCCAGAGTCTAAAGGTACCGTCAGCACCAGTTGAGAATATCCAAGGTTGAGTAGGATGGAATTCAATATTCAATACACCAAGACTGTCCTTAATTTCATGCCCACGTAAAATCTTTACAGGAACAATCAAAGGATTCTGTAACAAATCACTGTAAACCATACCATGGAACACTTGGATTGTACCATCATCAGAGGATGAGGCGAACAATGGGTATCGCTTATGATAGGTGACTTGGCGTACAGCCTTTTCGTGGAATCTAAAGATTTTTTATCACTTTTAGTACAGCTCTCCCATCCACAAATAAAATGACTCTTTACCTAAGCGACTTGTATGGCCTTGAACCAAGATCCAAATCAAACCAACACACCTTTTTATCATATGAACCAATGATAATGTTATCACCACCTGGATGAACATCAATACTAGAAACCCACTTGACACTGGTTTGTAATGTCTTGAGGGAGTGTTGTCGCATCAAGTCAAAGATACGAACATAGATTTGTGTCTATTTCAAAATAATAATGTTAGTTCGTTGTATATATATCCGTTGATAAAAAATACGTACGGCAACAAAGAAGATGGGCTTAATAGGATGGAATGCCACCTTTTGTATATTGCCCTTGAGACGTCTGAAGGGTGCTTGTGTCTGATGTTTTGTAATTTGATGAATAAGTACA
Organism: Backusella liffmaniae; assembly: GCA_024140265.1. Classification (NCBI taxonomy): domain Eukaryota; kingdom Fungi; phylum Mucoromycota; class Mucoromycetes; order Mucorales; family Backusellaceae; genus Backusella; species Backusella liffmaniae. The sequence continues at coordinate 7,084 of VCJE01000952.1, read as the reverse complement.
GCCAAATGTGTTCCATCAGGTGAAACAGTGGCGAGGTAGTCACCCTTACGATGCCAGGTAAGTTGCTTGACGACTTGTGGGTGTTGAATACGAATCTTGAAACCATACTTTTCCTCATCTGCCTCACTGGGTTTGATCCAAGACACGGGCTGTGCCTTTTCGGGTGGATTGGCGTAACCTGCCTTTGTATGCTGATCGGTGATCATTTTCATTTCACCAGTGGCAAGCTTGGGAGGTGAGATCAAAAGCACGTCACCATGGCCAACAGAGATGGCAAACAGCCAGACGTTGGGGTTGGGACACCAGGCCAAGGCATAGATGATTTCATCAAACTGCCACATGTAGAGACATCTACCCGTCAACACTTCCCATAGTCTACAAGTATTGTCATCGGAACCAGTGATGGCATACAAGCCATTGGGGTGGACGGAGAGGGCACGGATACGACCGGTATGTCCCTCATATTGAATGGATTGATGTGTAGGGAAAGGACGGAGGTCCTTGGGACTAGGCAACTTGGGCACAAGCGATTCAGGATCGATGTTGAGTCTGTTTTTTCTGACACGAGGAGCCAAGTAAAGATCAAGACAACGGTCAAATCTTTCCTTGATGAACTGATCATATGCAGGAACATGGCGCAAGCTTGTGTATTTCTTGGGAAGATAGTTTTTGCGTCTCTCCTCCTCCTCCAGCTCATTCCACTCCTTGATTTCGTCGTCATCAGGGAGATATTCTTCAGGTGGGTTGTAACTTTCATCATGCTCGGGAAGCTTCATCTTTGGAGCGGCAATGTGCATGATATGGTCCTCACGAGGAGTGTCGTCATCACCCCACAAGTTGTAAAAGCGAGGCTTTTCATCTTTTGGTTTATGAGGAACGATGCGGCCTTGACGAATGGCACGTACAATCTTCATGATCTTCTTTGCCTCCCATTTAGAAGGAATGAATCTGCGCTTTGGCTCAGGACGGGCACTCAAGGGCATGACTTCGGTCTTGGAGGTGAACCATTCCACGGTAGGTTCATAAGGGTTGTAAGTGGAGTCAGGAATGATACCTCTCTGAAGGCGCTGAATGATGTCCAATTCCTCATCATTCAATACAATATCCTTGCCTTCCACCTCACTCTTCACTGTCTTCCAAGAATCAGGATCTTCAACGGTGGCCAAGAATTTGTCAAGTTCATCTGCTGTGGCGGGTTTCAAAATCTTTTTACCATCAATATCATAACCAATATGAGGAAGATCGTTGTACCATTCGAGTGGTACATTTCCAATGGTGTTTTCAGTCTCTTCGGTAGATGAATCACTGTCATAATTGCCCTCAATCTCTGGTAATTTTTCTGATGCATATCTTTCGCGATAGGGTGCTGGTCTTTTATAAATAAAAGGTGTTACAAGACAATGTTATAAACACATTTTTTGATAGAAAACTTACACTTTGAATTCTCCCTGCTCCTCCTCCTCCTCCTCTTCTTCTTCTTCTTCCTCCGAGGCTTCTTCTATTTCTTCACCCTCCAAATCCTCCTCGTCCAAACTATCACCAGCCATATAATCGTCTTCTTCGCTTTCATCGTCAGCTGCTTCTTCTTCATCACTTTCCTCAAGGTTAATCTCTGGGAAAGGCTCAGCTTCTTCATCGCTATCATGGCCACTTTGCTGGTCGTCGATCTCCTCGTCTGATCCCACGTCAATGGCGACATTACCAAAGTCTTCAGTGTCGCTTTCTTCCTCTACCTCAACTGCACGACGCTTTGCTGCTTTTGGTGCCTTTGCTGCCTTTTCAACTTTGGCTAGTTGTTTTTTTGGGACGTTTGTTTTCTTGGAAGGAGCCATGTATAGTATGTTCTAAAATAAAAAAGAAACGACTATTTTTTTTTTCATTGAAAAATCCATAAAAAGAAAAATCAGTGGCTTATAAAATCTCATCCAATAAAGACTTTGCATAATGTTTCCCCGCCATATGTTTTTTTTCAAATACTTTATTATGCTAATAAATAACAAAGTTCTTCACAGTGGATCACTTGGATGTTGTTTAAATAACTTCTTCTGCTGTAAAAATGATGCATCATCATGACAAATGGTGGTAGAAAACATCATACTCTTGTAAGAATCAATGTTTTTGTGCTCGTTCACCAAAATACGACCTGTAGCAATAGAAAATGTACTGTAATCGCCTTGTATATTCTTCTTTGAAGTGGCTGTAAAAGAAACCGAGATCTTTTTGGTTGCGTTTGAACCAAGAGAAAAGATGATTCTCCCTTCTTCTTTCTTGTATGTAAACGTAGACGCTACTGCTGCTGTTTTTAGGACTTCATTCGTGTCCTTATTTTCTTCTAATTCAATTTCGTGCTCACTGCTTCCTGCTTGGTATCCACTTTTTGTATTTTCAGTCGAATCTTCTTCTTCTCCTTCATCGTCACCACTGATTTTTCTAAGCCTTGCCAGTTTCTTTTGGTATTTTTTGATCTTGTCAGGTTGTCCTTTACGCCTTGCAATTTTCAGTTTCTGTTCAAGATTTTCTATTTCCTCCTCCTCATCCTTTGATAATGGTATATCCATGGCCTCGGATTGTTCATCAATAGTATAATCGACTTTGACATTATAAGCAGAAAGTAGTGTTGTATTTGCAGTATCGTCCGGATCCAATCTGACTTCAAACAGGCGTGATTGCTTATTGGTGTTTGTAATAATCACTGTTTCGATGCGATCACATACTTTACCCAGGATACACGGACCAAATGAAAGTTCTGTTAAGCGGATTGAAAAAAGAACCGGTCTCCTTATGTTTGCCTTTAATGAAATGACATTTGTATCTTCTTTGTCCCGTATATTGATCACCTCCAGATGCTCCATAAACGATCCAGGCAGTGTTGGATCAAAAATAAACTCAATTTCACGTTTACCATAGCCACGAACAACGCCATGACGGCCCATTCCAAATTTAATATCACCAGATGCAATCGACCCTGATTTCTTTATGGTGTACAGTAGCGGTGTTTCTGTTCTGTTATGAAGGATTATGGTTTTGTGATGATGTTCGTTTCGGTCCACAACACCAAAGTTGATATTTTTTTGCCCAAGGTCCATGGATGAGCGGCACAACTGGGCTCTGAGGATAACTTTACGTACCGGAATAAACGAACGATTGAAGCCTAGCAGGTTTTCAAATTCGGATGCATCAATGGCTGTTCGATCGAAATCCAATAGTCGAAAGGCAATCCATGCATTTTGATTTTTGGGTGCGCTTTGTATGTGAGTATTTGTGTCCTTTTTCGGGGTATATACAATAATGAGATCCTCTTCTCCCATAGGCTCCAACTCTAAGAAAGTTGTCTTTACAATCTCGCCTTTTTCAATCAGACGTTGTAATTCAGTTCTCCAAGCCAACTGATATCGTACAAACTGCTCCTCTAATGATTGGTTTGGGAATAAAGGTGTTCGTGATCGTGACCCTTGTTCAAGAATGGTGACAAGGTCATCAAATGGAACTCGCGTCTTTCCTGCAATGTCAGACCAATCCATGCTCTTTCGTAGCTTTGTATGCGTACCCGTAATCCCAAGACTCTGTTTGAGGTTTTTTATCGTCTTGTGAGACACTTGTTGTTTTTTAATGTGTGTTAATTGACTGTTAGGTTTGTCTTTTTCTGACAGTCCCTTATTCTTTGATAGTGATCTGACATTCGAATTGATGTTGCTTCCTGATTTTTCTTCAGTAGGTGTGCTTGTAGTCGAACTGTAAAGCGAATTAGACTCCATATAAACGGGTGAAGGCATTGCTACATTGCTACTACTTAAAGTAGCCCGTGCTATTGTTGGCGTAGATACCGACTTTATGTTGGAACATGCATCTGAAAGAATGATATCTTCGTTTTTGTCCAGTTTTGTGTTTTGCAGTTGCATGTCGGACAATTTTAATTCCTTTATTAAAACAGATCGTCCAGCTTGAGTTCGTGCAATGCGTTTGTTTCGTATTGTTGAGAACCGGAGACGGGGCACAGTGGCCAGATCGAGGTAAGCCGTTGAAAAGTAATCAGCATTTGTCATGCGTGTAACATGACTATTTGTTGATGACGTACCTAAGGAATAGACATAAGCATCAACATGTATATATATTTTCTCCTTCTTACTTGAAGTAGGTAAAATGTCATTAGGTTCATTTTTATCAATTACAGGAGAGGGTACAATCGATGTGCGTCCCTTTTGGGACGATTTCTTTTTCGTATAAATAACAACTTCATCATGAAGCAGTGTTGAGATTTCTAAAAGCAGTGAGGCATTTCTAATATTTTCCAAGGTACATGTTCTAATAGCAGGTGAATTCAAAGCGATGGGACCAAAGTCCAAAAAATTTGCGCCAGTGGGGGTCAATATTCGGTAAAACAGTGAATGAAAAGTGATTCTGTTCTTGTCTATATTTGTGCTAGTCACCTCAATGATTTGGTCATTGTCTCGATTGAGATAGTTGATCAAGGTAATCTGACGTTTATATGACGTATTCACCTTTCGAGGATAGATATCAAGCCTCAATTCGATGGAGCCCTTTGGATGAATGAGTAACTCTCCTTGCTGCGTACAGTTGAGTACTTTTGACTCAAAGTTTAATTCGACACGTGCCACAATATCAGACTTGTTGACTATTTTTACCGCCTGTGATTTTTGAGTGCCAACATCGGTGTTACCAAAGTCGATTGCCTGAGGGATAACCTTGACAAACGATGTGCAGTAGCTGGCCTTGCACTGTATAATCTTGTGCTCTGTTGGATCTGCACTTTTATACTGCTTATATTCAAGTATGATACGGAATCCACATTTAGTCAGCTGTCCGGCATGCACGCCAGACTCGTCATCTTTGGATGGTCGGTAAGACACTTGGATCACACGCTCCATTCCAGGTTTTATAATCATATCTTCAATCATTGTGTAGCTCTCTTCTGGCGTATAAGCATGCTTTGCAAACACACTATTATTACTGATGGCCGCAGAGTAGACTTCATTGTATGCTGCCAACATATCAATATCCACATCTATGTTGGTATTGACAAGAAGAAAAAGAAAGGTGTTAATATATGTAAATAAATACAAGTATATCAAAAAATAAAGATAGAGAAACCTGTAGATGTATATGAATCTGATGAAGAAGTATGCTCCTCAAAGGTAGTTGTGCTGTTTGTCCTATGAGAACTTGGCGATGAAGGTCTAGGCGATTCACTACTGCTTTGATCACTCTCAGGAGTTTTTTGTCCACTGTGACTAGGCGGAGTCTGTCGGGTGTTTGACCTTGTGAATTCTACTTCTTCTGGCTTTTGCTTAATGTCAAAACCAAGCTCAGCACCATCTGCTCTAAAGTGAATTTCGATGGGAGAATCGCCTTTATTCAACAGCGAGATCTGCTGCTTATTCCAAGATCCGGATATACAATCACCAAAATCCAAGATATTCCCACTGGAAACAATGAGTGTCTCTTTATGTAGGAAGAAGGTTCTTGATGTTGCATGAATTCTAGTCTGAATAATGTTTCGGGTATCATTTGTATTTTCGATCTGAAGATCATAGTCAAACTTTCCAGCTTCTTTTGGAGTGAAAACAGCCCTTAATATAAACCGACTGAATGGACCAATTATCATGACATTATCTATTAATTGAAAGTTGGATGCATCAATGAACTGTAACCAATCTCCCCGGTCGGTGCTGGAGAGATCTGCCACATTTAGTTTCCAGAACAACTCGATTGCTGATTGATTTCTAATAACAATATCCTTCATGTATGTTTCACCCACCAAGACATCTTCAAACACCAAGCCCGTCTCGACATCATCTGCTGTTAGAAATGGCTGGCAAATATCGGCCTTGAATTTATAGACTCGTTTGGAAATCATCAATGGATTGTTTTTGTAAAACCCGGTTAGTGTTATTTTCCCTGTAACGTTTGAGAACATATTTGTTAGACCATGATCACTATTATTACTATCCTCACTAAAAAGGTCAGCGTCATCTTCGCCATCATAAATAGTATCATCTGTCTCTTGCAGCGGTAAGAATGCCAGTATAAACGGTAAGATTTGCTTTGGTTTTAGCTCAATTGTATCGATAAAATTCACATAGTTGAACAGTTGGTTGAACTCGCAGTGCTCGTTCTGTGTATACTGACTCCACTCTACTGTATTGGTTGCAAGCTTTCTTTTATTCAGTATATTTTCCATATTTTCATTGTAAAGTTGAAAGTTGAGTTGGTCCTTAAGTGTTGATTGGATCTTAACGACCACAGGCTCATTTGTCAAGTTGGAGATCTCGAGCTGTTGTAAGCTGTGTAAGCCATTTCCATAAACATTATTCAAGTCTATTCTGTCCGAAATACCAACAAGCTCAAATAGAAAGCTTTCATAGTTTTGAAGCGGTTGTGTTTGAATGACTGTTACCATCTCTTTAGCAGCATTCCTTTACGAAAAGGAGATGTGCATTTGTGTTTTATGCTCATAAAGTAAAAATATACAGTATTTCCGGATCTATTTGTCGCACTCTAAAATTATCTTGTCGTGATCTAAAATTTCACTTGTCGCATTTGGAACTTTGGGTTGTCGTGTTTGGGATTTTCACTTGTCGCAAATAAAAATTCCACTTGGCGCATTTGATCATTTTACTTGGCGTGTTTTTTTATGACTTGTCGCATTCCTTTCTTTTTAATATTATTAATTCAACAATGAGCGAGAACATTCAATTTGTTTTTGAAGATGGACTTGGTGTAAAAAAAAACCAGAGTGGACAAGATTTAATGGACGTTGATGTCTTTAATCCTAAAGTAAAAAGTTTGACATCGCTTGGAAAATATTTGCAGTATCAAATTGATAATCAACAAGCTCCTGATGAGATCATCAAGGAAGCCGAGGCTCAAAAAAAACAAAACAAAAAAACGGAAAATGGTGAAAATACTAGCGAAATCACCGAAAAGAAAAAAAAAAAGTGGGCATTGTATTCTCCTCTCAGCAAGTACAACTTCATCCACCATATGATTGCAAAATGCCCTAAGAAAATTGCCCCTGTTGCAAGAATTTATGGCATACATCCTCGAACCGCTCAGCGTTGGTGGT
>VCJE01000945.1:2966-14537 GCA_024140265.1 Backusella liffmaniae | reverse complement strand
TTTTTTTTTTTTTTTTTTTTTTTTTTTTTATGATTGTCTTTGGTACAAAAGTATTAAAATTTATCTATAGTATTATTTTGCATTTTTTCCCGATATCGAAACAGCTTACGATCAAATAATACACTCTTGGAAACAAACTCCAGTGAAAACGCAGCACCAACTTCCTGCCTCAAGTGGTAGCACGAGTACATTTGCCAGTCTGGAAGGTTTTCTCGGGAATATTTCACCCGCTGCAATACCCACTCTGTTGATTGGAAAATTAATGACCGTAACCAACGTATTTAGTAATAATTCACCCGTGTCAGAAGATACACTTGATAGTGAAAACGAATCGGAGGATGATCAAGTGACATCAATAGACAGTACACATGTGGATGGAAAACCAGAAAAGTCCAAAAGAGCATCATTTTTGTTTAAGTCTTTTGGGGATGAAGAAAATGGACTTCAAGAAAAGGTTGTGACAAGTCCTCAAAGTCTATCTCCTCCTCCTCCTCCTCCTCCTATTCTTTCTGCAGTGGGTGACAACCAAAAAAAAACTAAACTCCAAAGTAGACATTCATTGGGAAAAATACCTGCCGCAGTAAAGGATGTAATAAAACATCAAGTGTTGCGTACCGATGATGACGTTAACCAAGGCTCACCTATTCGTCGTAATCGAGGAAGTTCATTCAACACCATTCGTCAAATATCACTCTCGTCTTTTTCACTTCACAACAAAAAAAACTCGGAGCTTTCTTCATCGACCTCTAATGAAAATAACCAAACACTTGCAATAAAACCAAAAGCAACAACAAGACACAATCGTGCATCTAGTATTGGCTCATTTATATTGAGCAGTGGATCCAAAACATTAGGTAAACTTAGCGACCATTACTACAAAAATGAAGAGCATCATCGTTTTATATGGGTCAATGGACGAATTTTGAAATCCGCGGAACAGCATCGTGTAGAGCATTATGAGTTATTGCTGAAGCTATCTAATGATGATATGATGCCTGATGAAATAGAAGAAATACAACAGCGTATGAACGAGCAGTTAAATAATTACTTCCCAATGCTGCTTCAATCAGAATCAGTACAAGCAGGTAAAATAAATATGACACGTGCAAATGAATATCCCTAATTTATCTACGTGTAGCTGTCAAATCCTCGCTTTGGAGAACAATACCTTATTCTGGGAAAATCTTTATGACCGACAAATATTTCTGTTTTCACTCAAGAGTGTTGGCAGGCCAGCAACGATTAATATTTCCATGGTCAGATGTTATTACTGTTCAAAAAATCATTTCAAAAAGTTATCTTTTATACTGTGGAATGACCATGAGTATCAAAAATATGGCAGAAGAAGTAACCAATCATGCGTTAAATTTACATATTTGTAAAATATTCATATTTCTTATCTCTTTTTTTATATACTTAGATTTACTTTGACTTTTCTACAGTTGAACTACGAAACCAATGCTATGCCCTATGTCTATTAAAATCAACAAATATACATGATACGAAGTATGTGCTGACTGCTGTGATACAAACTATATTATATTACTTATTATAAATTCAGTTCGATTTATTCTAGAGAATCGACACCCATCTCAGTTAGCGGTAGTAGCATCATACTTGATAGACCAGAGCATATTTCACCTCCATTAGAATATGGTATATATATATATATACTCTTTGATTTATTTTATTCATATATTCAATAACCCTATCATTAGATGGCCCTCCTCTGTTTTCATCTTCATCTAACAGTTCATTAAAATACAACCCACCTTCTGACTCATTACATATTACCTGTTTGACTATCGGATCCCGTGGTGATGTTCAGCCTTATATTGCTTTATGTAAAGGGCTTATGAAAGAGGGTCACACTTGTCGTATTGCTTCACATGCAGAGTACAAAGACTGGATTGAAGGTCATGGTATTCAGTTTAGATCGATAGGTGGCGATCCTGGTGAACTTATGGTAATATTTGTTTATAGACTAGATGTATAAATACAACTAATCCCTTGTTATTTACTATTCATTTCCAAAAAGAAACTATGCATCGATAATAGTTTCTTATCTGTTTCTTTCATTAGAGAAGGGACGAAATTTGTAAGTATATAAGAAGGCAAAAGGAAATTAATAATATTTGTTGTCCAGTCTCATACTCATTCCTGGTATAATAAAGTTCTATAAGTGGTTTGAGGATTTATTAGCGTCATCTTATGAGGCGTGTATTGGAACAGACTTGATTATTGAAAGTCCTAGTGCCATGGTCGGTGTGCATACAGCAGAAAAATTAGGTAAATAAATAAAAAAATCAATAAACAAAAATAATCATGCATCACCTAATCAAACATCGATTTGACATATGATAAATTTATTTTTGATTACCAATTAGAACTACCCTATTTCCGAAGCATGCCTTTTCCATTTAGTCGTACTGCAAAATTCCCTCATCCGTTTGCCATGCATTCAGGCAGTCGGATTTATAATGATATGACATTTGTGATGATTGATATGGCGCTCTGGGCTGGCACATCAAAGATTGTTAATAGATTTCGACGTAGGCATCTTGGACTACCTTCTACCAATTTAGATAAACTGGAGCTATGGAAGGTACCTTATCTCTATTCATTTAGTCCTTCTGTAGTCCATCCTCCGAAGGATTGGCCTGATTATATTCATTGTACAGGGTATTGGTTTTTGGATAATCCAGACCATAAATGGGAGCCTGATATTCGACTTGTTCGTTTTTTGGAGTCGGCAGACCATCGACCTGTTGTCTATATTGGTTTTGGATCCATTATTGTGTCGGATGCTGTAGAAGTAACACGCACTATCGTAGAGGCTGTTTTAAAAGCCAATGTAAGGGCAATCATTTGTAAAGGATGGTCCTCTCGAATGGATGATAATAAGGGAGAGCCGATAGATAAAACAAGTGATGATATTCTTAAATTACACCCGGAAACCATTTATCAATGTGATTCTGTACCTCATGACTGGCTGTTCCCAAAAATACAGGGTGTGGTGCATCATGGAGGTGCAGGTACAACGGCTGCTGGTCTTAGAGCAGGCTTATCTACTGTTATTAAACCTTTTTTTGGCGATCAAAGGTTCTGGGGTCAACGAGTAGAAGAACTTCAGGTTGGACTGTGTCTTCCAAAACTAACTAGAGATAAACTTTGTGAAGCTCTGATCACAATTACACAAAATAAGGTTATGATAAAAAAGGCAGAAGCAGCGGGCAAAAGCATTAGACAGGTAAATCGTTTAATTTAGATATAATAATATTATTAATCGTTTTAATAACGTTTTCCCTTTCTCATCTTTCTCGTATTGATATATTTGTGTGCTCTTCAATTAGGAGAATGGTGTTAAAAATGCGATCGAGTGTATTTATCGTGAATATAGTTACGCTAAGCAATTGAGAACTCGAACAGACGTAAATAATGCTAGTGGCGGTGTTAACTCTATTGGAATTGATGAAAGGAACAAGCTGGTAGAAAGCGAATCTGACGAGGAGCAGGACGAGATATCGTCATAAAATGCAAATTAACACCCCGACCACACTGGATTCCCACAAAATATGCCATTACAAAAAAAAGATTGATCAGCGAGAATTCGAGCCATGTGTTACTTTAAATCTCATTCCCCACAAAAAGATAAAGTTTATTGTTTAAATAAATGAAATAAAAACGATCAAACAAACAGAAGAAGAAGAAAAAGGCTGAAGGATAATCAAAGAGGCGTTTATTTCACACGATAACAAAAATATTGTTTTATGAAATACCTTTTTAAAATATAAAATTGTAAAATATAGCATTTGTCTTAAAAAATCACTAAAACAGATATATGTGTAACCTCGTAATTACGCTGACAGGGAGACTTCCCAAAAACTTTACTCCCCGCAACTAAAAATCTATTTTAGTTAATTTCCAACCTCCGCTTTCTCCTTCTTTTCTTCTTTTCGTTTATATTCTTCTTTCTGTATCTTTTTCTTTATTAATTTATTTTATATTTTATAATAATACAATATGGCTCCTGTAAGTAGTTATATCATCAATGTAGAATACAGTCACTAACAGCAAACTCATATTATAAAGAACCCAAAGACTCCCGTCGACCCTAACGCTCCCGGTCCTATGCTTCGTTACCAAAGCAACTTGCCTAAATTGCCTGTTCCTGATCTCAACGAAACCCTTCAAAAGTACCTCAACAGTGTCCGCCCTCTCGTCAGTGACGAGGAATTTAAGCGCACCATGCAGGCTGCCAAGGAGTTTGCTGCTCCTGGTGGTTTAGGCCAAGAATTGCAGAAGCGTCTTTTAGCTCGTGCAAACGATCCTTCCATTGTCAACTGGATGGAAGAATGGTGGAATGATCAAGCCTACATGGGTTACCGTGACCCTGTTGTTGTTTATGTTTCTTACTTCTTTGCTTATAAGGATGATAAGCACCGTAAAATCCCCGCTCAGCGTGCTGCTGCTATCACCACTGCCGCACTTGAATTCAAGAAGTTGGTTGTTGAAAACAAGCTTGAACCTGAATATGCTAAGGGCGAGCCCCTCTGTATGGATTCTTACAAGTATATGTTCAACAATTGCCGTGTCGCTAATAAGCCTAGTGATATTGCTACCATTTTCGACCCTGTTAAGAACACTCACGTCGTTGCTATCCGTAAGAACAAGTTCTACTTTGTCGATACAGTTCATAACGGTGTTCAACTTAACACAAAGGAACTTGAGCAACAATTCCAGAGAGTCATTGATCAAGCCGGAAGCATCAAGGGTCTTCCCATTGGTGCTATGACTACTGAGAACCGTGATAAGTGGACTGATGTAAGTTGAGAGAGAATATTCAATATTATATAAAAAAGAGGGGGGGGGGGAGATTGGGTGTGTGTTTTTATACGGCAGATATATATTAATATATTACATATTAGTTCCGCCAATTGTTGTTGAATGCCAACCCTAATAACAAGGAAGTTATGGAGAAGATCGAAAGTTCCTCTTTCGTCGTTTGTCTTGATGATTTACAGCCTATTACCCGTGACCAACTTTGCCGCGGTGGTTGGCACGGTGATGGCCGTAACCGCTTCTTCGATAAGCCTCTTCAGTTTATTGTTTTTGATAACGGTAGAGCTGCTTTCAACGGTGAGGTAAGATATCGGAGAGAAAATAAAGGGGAAAAAAATAAAAGGCTAGGAATTATGAACAGAAACTAAAAGATACAATTTTGTGTCATATTGCAGCACTCTTGCATGGATGGTACTGCCACCTGCCGTTTGAATGAATATGTCTGTGATGGTTTGGCTAGAAACTTGATCAAGCATGGTTCCAACAATGTTCGTAGTGGAATCCCTGCTCCTAAAGAGCTCGTTTTCATTGTCAACAAGGAAGTTGAGCAGGCTGTTGCGGTTGCCGAGCAAGACTTTGATGCTTTGATTGATCGTCATGAAATGACTGTCCTTGCCTACAAGTCCTTTGGTAAGAACGTGATCAAGAAGTTCAAGTGCTCTCCCGATGGTTTTGTACAAATGGCTATTCAACTTGGTTACTACAAGATGTTCGGTGTCAGCCGTCCCACCTACGAATCTGGCCAGACCCGTAAGTTCCAGCGCGGACGTACCGAGACTTGCAGAAGTGTTAGTACTGAATCTATTGCCTTCGTTAAGGCCATGGAAAATACCAGCCTCACCAATGAACAAAAGATTGCCGCTTTCCGTAATGCCCTCAAGTCCCAAGGTGCATTTATGGCCGGAGCTGTCAACAACCATGGTGTTGACCGTCACATGTTTGGTTTGAAAAACAGCTTGAAGGCTGGTGAAACTAAACCTGACTTGTTCGTAGACCCCGCCTTTGCTTACTCTTCTCACTGGTTTATCTCTACCTCTCAGCTTTCTTCTGAACACTTTGATGGTTACGGTTGGGGTCAGGTTGCTGATGATGGTTTTGGCTGTGCTTACATGATCAAGAACAACGCTCTTCAATTCAACTGTGCTAGTGTTAAGGATCTCGTCGTTGACGGAAAGAAATATATTAACGGTACCCATCAATTCAAGCAGTGTCTCGAAGATGCTTGTGACGAATTGCACGACTTGTTGATGACTGAAGTCAATGCCCAGGCCAAGTTGTAAATTGACTATGCTTATAAACTTTAAACCCAAATTTAAGAATAAATGATGAACAATAGAATTTTGTAAATATTCAAACAATATCCTTTCTATTCTATTCTATTCTATTTTATTTTATTTTATTTTATTACTTTCATATGTGTACTATCCTTCGAATACTTGATATAGTAATAGTTTATACAATGCTGTGGACATCTATGGATTTATGTCATTCAATTATCGTTTACGTAGAGTACAGTATTCCTTGATAAGAATGATTGGTTGCATAAATGGTTTTAATACGTTTTATTCGTGCTTTCAGCCAGATTAAAACTAGATGGATGCAGGTATATAAGGTTGGAGAATAAAACAAGATAGTATTTTGTCGTCACTTCCATAAACCCGAAGCCACCTTGTTCGAATAAATTAAAACAAAAACAAATAGGTTTTCCATATTTTCGATGAATCGTCCAAATAGATAGTCAAACAATCATCACTGAATATATTTAGCAATTCCTGACAATGATCTTAGAGTATGGTATTATCCAAAGCGGGTACTATCATGATACCCTTATCATTTTCTTTAGTTATATTGACGACATATTTTGGGGTGAGGTAAAGTCTTCTATATTCTCAGCTCTATTTAAGGATTTGAGTGAAAGTTTTGGTTGGTATTATCTTGAGGAGAATCATATTCAGAACCTCGATGCAAGTCCAGGTCTGATTCACCATTAAGCTATAAACTTAGTTTATTCACAAAAGATACCGAAATACACAATAACTTTTTTTAAACGTAGTTTGATTATTCCATGATTTTTTTTGAGGAACCAAAACGGAAACATGTCATTCTGTATCATTTTAAAGAGAAAGAGTGTGCTCAACTTTACTACACGATATGTTTAAAGATGTTGTCCGATGCTCCTTATTAAAGGAAAGTATAATAAATAGCAGTACACAATGAGAAACTATCTAGGAGCATTAGTGCAATATATACGTTTATCATGCACGTTTAATATAGTCGTATTGGTGTTTACTTTTTTTATGGATATTAAAACTAACTTGGTTGATTTCAGAAATCTTTGGGTTTGGCCATAGGCGCTTAAGTTATCTATTAAAAACAAAATAGTAAATATTGGTGTGATTGTCAGTAGGTAGTACACTATTCGTAGCATATTGCTGATTTAAGATAACTGATCACACTTTGACGAGGATCAAAGAAGTGTATATTTTATTAACTATGATTTAGTGAAAAAAGAGTGAGAACCAGAAAAGTAATGCCCCTGTATCGATACTACATTAAGTTATTACAGTCGACTCAACTATTGTTTAAATACTACGTTGCCATCCTAGAAGTCTACTATTCTTTGAATTGAAGATAAGTAATGGTATGGGAAACGCAAAATAAATTACCAAGTCAACTCATTTTAACCCAACGAAAGGGCGTATGTAATCTTTTAGTGTAGTTACGATCAAACATGGTCTTTAATTTCCACAATAAAAGCTTCCATTCAGTAGTGAAATACCCACTTAATTCAAAACACATGCTATACTAAGGTCAATGTGTAAGTTTAGAAAGGATAATGTAACATGAGAACCAGGAATTGTGCTTATAAATCCGTAAAAGAATATGATTTGTGGAGTAGATCAAAAAATTCGGCTATTATTGGTATTTGAAGAGTACAAACGGTAACATAAGCAGTAATGCTGGTCAATGTGAAAAATTATATAAATCGACAATGCGAGTCTCCTATTAATACAGAACACAAGTAATCTTACTAAAATATATCCAAAGTAGTGCTTACTGATAGTCCATAGTAAGTTATATAATACTCAAATAGTGAAATAATGGGACTCCATAGTTATTATTTATCGCTTTAAAAAAATACGTTCAATATATTATATCATTACCAGTCAATTTCTTTCTGTAAGAGACCTTGGTAAAGTAGTTGGATAGACATCAATGCGGTCTTTTAAAAAATGTCTCACGGTTAAATTATATATCTGCTTACAGATCTTCCCGAAGACGTCAATATTTCACAAACATGTATTTTGGTTGAAAAAAGTATGTTCTTTCATGATAATAACTATGATGCTCATGCTTTGAGCTGGTACATTATTTGTAAAGTTGTTATTTACTCCATTATCCCTTAAAACGCCAAGAATACAGTATCAAGCCAATCTTTTGTTTTTGTTGTTAAAAAACATTTAAATTTCAAAACCGTCGACCTAATCATCATAATGCATCGCCAGTTTCCAAAACAGATGGAGACAACGAGAAAAATCTATCATTTTATTGAGGAAAAAAAAACCCAGCCAGAATATTAAGTTATTTTCTACATCCAATGATGACCTTTAATAAAGTATACAAAAAATCCCTACTACTAAGCAATATTATAAATTTCCCATCGGTGAAATGATAGGTTCGCGAATGTAGTCTCTTTATTAGTGATGCTTACTCTTTTTCTTCTTTTGAAGCTTTAGGAGGTACCTGTGGGCTTCATTATATTTTACAGTAATTGCATTCTTTTGAAAGGTAGTTTGAAATAAGCTTCTTAATTAATTTCGACACCATTTACTCCACATTGATGAAGGAAACAAGGTGTATTAATTGGATCCTGAGATTTAAAGATGAAGTCCGCTACTGACATTTAAAGTGGTACACCTCTATTAGCATCATGGTATAAATACTAGTTCAGCATTTTTAGAATACCCCCACTTTCTTTGTTTTCTTTTCTTTTCATTCTTTCAAAACAAAAGCATTTCATACAATGGTTTATAAATCAAAATACCCTGATGTTGTTGAGGCTGGTACTGGCATTATTCAGTTCATCTTCTCGAACAAGAACAACGTCCCTGAAGATAAAAAAATCTTGATTGATGCTTTGAATCTTGATAACTATCTTACCTACGCTCAGCTTAAGGATAGTGTACTCAGGTTAGCTGGTGGTTTACAGGATATCTGTGGTTTTCAACAGGATGATATCCTCGCGTTATACTCTCATAATCAGGTAGGCCAAAGTCAGGGGAAAAAATCGAGGTTAAACGCTCTGGTTTAAACCAAAAGGACGATATATACATGGAGCAGCATATAATTAACGTATAATTCAATACATGTAGTATAATTACTCTATCCCTCTTCTCGCTGCTGTTGCTGCTGGTAAGTTTAACTATTGTTTTCTGTAGATTTAAGTCATACTAAACATTTTACATAATAATCGCTGTTTTAAAAAATAAAGGTGGAGCAACTACAACAGCCAATCCTAATTACAATGAGAAGGAATTGACCTATCAATTGGAAGCAACAAAGGCAAAGGTGATTATTTGCCATCAAGACAATCTTGAGATTGCTTTGGTTGCTGGTGCAAATTCTGGTGTTTTGAGAAAGAACATCTTCCTTCTTGGTGATAAACCTATCGGTGACATTCGTCCTTTTACTGATTTGATGAACGGCCGTAAGGCTGTTCCAGTCGAAGTAAGTGCCCAAGAAGCAAAAGAAAAGGTAGCCTATCTTTGCTTTTCATCAGGCACAACAGGAAAGAGTAAAGGTGTTATGACAACGTAAGTGCTTTATTTATTTATTTTTCTTTAAAAGAGAGATATGTTAATATATTATTTGTATAATAGACACGCCAACATTACTGCTAATACCCTCCAGTATACCTCTTTCGACGATAAATGGATTGATCCCAATGTTGATCGCATGATTGGTGTGTTGCCACTTTTCCATATTTTCGGGTTGACCAACATTCTCCACGCCGCGTTATACTGGGGTGTTCCCGTATATATTCTGCCTCGTTTCGATTTGGTCAAGTTTTGTGAGACAGTACAGAGTCAGAAAATCACATTCGCAAGTCTTGTGCCACCTATTTTTGTGTTGCTTGCTAAACATGAAATTATTTCAAAATACGACTTGAGCACTTTAAAGATTTCAATTTCAGGTGCTGCTCCTCTTAGTGGCGATCTTAGTAGAGCTGTTAAGGCTCGTTTGCCAAACTTGGTTATTAAGCAAGGTTACGGTCTTACTGAAACTTCTCCTTCTGCTATTGTTGAGCCAACTGATCGTACTATCGATGGTAAGTAAAATGACATGTCTTGCTTTTTATTTATTTATTTTTTTTAAAAAAAAAAAGAAGAAAAAAGAGAGAGTAAAGCAGATAAACTAACATTATTTATATATGTATATAATAACAATTATAGGATCAACTGGTGTTCTTTTACCCAACATGCTCGCAAAGGTGGTGGATGAAAACGGAAAGGGTAATACTTCACACAGAATGACCGAGGGAAAATTGAAGGACATTTTATCTCAATGTTTTTTTTATTTATTTATTTTAATCTAGAGGTTCCTCAAGGTGAACGTGGAGAATTGTGGCTCAAGGGCCCAAATATCATGAAGGTACAAAAGAACATTCGTCAAATCCAAAAACTTTAATATTAATCGGTATTTAATTTCCATATTTAGGGCTACATCAATAATCCCGAAGCAACAGCTGAATGTATTGACGCTGAGGGCTATTTCCACACAGGTGATGTTGTTGTGGTTGATAACAACGAGCACTTTTATATCGTTGATCGCATTAAGGAACTTATTAAATATAAGGGTTTCCAAGTTCCCCCAGCCGAGCTTGAAGGCATCCTTTTACAATCTCCAGTGGTTGCCGACTGTGCGGTAGTTGGTGTTTACGATAGCGCCCAGGCAACCGAATTACCACGAGCCTACATTACATTAAATAGCGGAGTCAAACCTACAGAAACAACCGCTGCTGAAATAATGAAATTTGTTGCAGATCAGGTTGTTCCCTACAAACAGATCCGCAGTGTCAGATTCATTGATGCTATACCAAAGAACCCTTCTGGCAAGATCCTTCGTCGTGTATTACGTGATTCTGCTGAAAAGGAGGAGAAGGAAGCTGGTGCCAGAGCTAGATTATAAAATTATATATATATATTTATTTATTTAACCTTTTAAAATAATAAAAACAATCATCTTTTATTTATTTATTTTTTTTTCTCCGTAACCGAGATCTTCTTCTTCGGGTTTTAATTAATCCATATGTTACTCCAAAAAGAAAGAGAATCTGAAGTTGAACAAGAGCTATCCAATCATTTAGACACTTAAAAAACATATAAATATATAGAATTAATGTTTTTGAAGAATTATTTTCTTTTCTGTAAAGGTTTTATAACAAACAAAAGACATAATGGAAAAGAGTCAAGCTTCTTCTACTTCAACTCTAGATCACCCGGTTGAACCACAGCCAGATCACAGAGAGCCATCCATCATTGAATCAATTGCCACGGCTACAGAAAAGGATCAGAATCCTGTTGAGCATAACGAAAAATCTTCTAAACCTCAATTGAGCGAAGAGGAACAAAAGAAGATTAAAAAAAAAGAGGCAAGAGCCCGTGTCTTGACATTTATAGGTCTCCAATTGTCCCTCTTTTTAGCTGCTCTTGATGGGTAACGTCTTTT
>VCJE01000932.1:0-13110 GCA_024140265.1 Backusella liffmaniae | reverse complement strand
CTTTGATATAGCCACTCTTCTTCTCCGCTCTTCCCTTTGACACCGATCCCTCCTCTGTTGCATTCTTTTCTTTTTTTTTTGTTATGTTTTTATTGTTTTATTTTTAAAACCATGTATATTTTTTGCCGCCAGTCACCTGAAATATTGTATGCCTTCGGGCATCGGTGCACTGGTGCGCTTCCTAGCCCATGCCAGTGATACTACGGGTAAGTACATATATATTTCTACATGTTGTCCAACGAAATCTAACCAATCAAATCAACTCATCCTGAATGCCACTGATACCGTTATAGTATAACAAACTATCATTTGAATCAATGCTCTTAGCAAAAAGTAAAATAAAATAAAATAAAAAAGAAAGGCCCTGTGTTTCTTTTTGTGAGTAATTAAATAAGAATACAGTTAAGTGGCTGTTTCTCCCATTTTTATGTAGAAAAAAACCTTCCGAGATGAAAGATGATAAAAAAATGGGGTTCTTTTTAAATTAATAATAAATACATAATAAACAAAATAATAAACAGGTTTTTATTTTATTTTTTTGAAAGTATAAGAAAAGCATATATTTTTAACCATATTTCATACCATCGTCATGTGAGATTTTATCAAACAGTCAAACAGAAAAGAATACAAAAGATAAGGAACTGCTTGTCAACCATGTTGAAGTGCTTTAGAAAGTTCACGCATTTTGATCACACGTGAAAGTGATTGTTTCACATGAGAATTTCCCTTTTTGTCCATTCTTGTTTTCCCCCAAAAAAAATAAAACAACGTTTTTGCTTTTTTTTTCTTTTTCTTTTTTTCTTTCCTTCCCTTCTCTTTATCTATTCCCATTCATCTCTAACATATACATAACATAAGATAAAATGAGTCAAAGCTCGCCCATGTCTATAACACAGCTTGTAAATTCATCTGAAACTGCCAAAATGGAGGATAGTGATGTAATGATAGCCGCCGAAGCATTAGGCGATATGGCACGTATTTCATCAGCAAAAAAAGGTACATACAAACGCCAATAATATTAATAAAGTAACCATTCTCTTTCTAATACACACTTGTCTATAGCTAACCCATCACCAATAATTTTACCACCTCTTTCAACACCCTCCACCACACCAAGTTCACCTCTCGTTACACCCCACCTTGAACAACAACGATTTTCATTTTCAAGCGAATCAACCACAACTTTAGAAGATGAATCAAAACCACCTCAGTTTATACACAGAGTATCTAATATCCCACTTGTAAACACAGCATTACGTGCTTATGAAACTTCGAAAAACTCCAGCTCAGTTGTGAAGTATGGTGCTGAAATGGTAGAATCGTTTGCTGCACCCATTTACGACAAATTAGGAAAGCACGCCTTGTCTACTGGTGTGAATGATTGGGGTTGTAGACAGTTGGATAAGGTATTATTATATTTAAAAAAGAATGCACCTCGCTTTTACTAACATATTCTTTTGTGTATAGTTGGAGGAGCGATATCCAAACTATGTTACACCAAAACAACAGGAGGAGTATGAAGATGGTTTGATGTTGGCTGCTCTTGCCCGTACCTCACTCGAGGATAATGAAGGTTTGAGACGAAGAAGAGATTCACGTGATGAGAGTATGTATAATTTGTTACATGATGTACTGTCTTTTTCAAGATAATGAGAAAATACTAACTTATTTTGTACAAAGATGGCTTGAAATCTCGACCTCTCTCTCGATCAACTTCACCTCATCGACCTTATACAATTACCAAGTCCGGTCGTCATAGACAACCTCATATTCGTAGTAAATGGCACCAAATTGTCATGCACGCTTCTTCTGCTGCTGGTACAACAGCTGCAGTAGTGAGTGAAGAAAGTATGAAATGTCTGCGTTATTGTTTAACTTGGTTACAGGTAAAGAATCGGGGAAAAGAAAAAGTTTAAAAAACAAGACCATATGACTCACAAAAAAAAATTCAAACAGTATGCTGCACAACATATTGAGCGACAGATCTCATTACTTCAAAGTGTTTTGGTCTCATTAGCAAAAGCCAAATCAACCGAGCGTTCAGTTACGACCCAAGAGTCAGCTGCATCGGCACTGGGGCAAATCAAGAAAGAAATTGTGAACACACTGCGGAAAGTAGTGGAAGTAGTTTCAAAGTATGCTGGATCGGGATTACCAGAACAAGCAAAACAGGCTGTTCGTGGCTTTATCTTGGCTTTGCCTACCCGCTGGGCCAATTTAAACAGCGGGTCAACTGATGATGAAACATCAATCAAGCTCTTGACCTTCGGTAGTGAATCTGTTGAGATGATCAAATCGGTCGCTTTGGTCTTTTCAGATACCATTGATCGTGCAGAGCTTTGGTTAAGTCGCCTTCGGGTGGTTGGTGTGGCGGGTGCACAAACACGAGACCCTGTGAAAATGTCATCTACTGAACAAATGGAAATGTAAAAGCCAGAATATTCCCTCCTCTTTTTTCATCTTAATTTTCTCCTCTTTTTACTTCCTCCTTTATTTTTGTGATTATATATTCTTTCTCTAATGAAATGAAAAAAAAAGAGAGTATCATAGTTTTTTTTTCCTCTTATATATATACAATATACCTTTGAACAGCAAAATGAAAGCATATATGCTACTTAATAAATAGTAAACACTTACCGTACATTTACAAAACTTCGGCATTTAAATTAATAAGTTTTCAGGAACTATAAATTTCCTTTTTTTCTTTTAATTTCTATTACGCTCTTTTCTTCTCTCCTCTTTTTTTCTTTTTCCTTTTTTTTTCTTACTTTATTTCATCCTCCCTTTTTAATAATAATAACATGACTATAACCGAAAGACCACAACTACATCGGTCTGATAAGACAATTACACTTGAGCCCTTTACACACAAAGTAGGAGGTCATGTCTCAATGTTCCGCTTGCCATCCAAGCGAGCGATATGTAAAGCTGTGACCAATACAAAAGAACGAATATTTTATGAGGATGTATTAAAATATCATTCTCAGTTTTCGCCCTTTATGCCACATTATATGGGCTCAATGTGTTTAGTGGGTGGCATACCGCAGCAGCAAATCACGCTAAAAAGAAGGCAATGGGGACAGCGTAAATCTTCACCGCCACCCTCGTCTCTTTCTAGATCTAGTTCTGCTTCGTCTTTAAAGGCAAGTAGTAGTAGCTACCCATATACACCTTCACCATTGAGTAGATCGAGATCACCGGATATCCATGATGGAGAAGATATGGATTACTTTACTTTGGGCCATAAAGCTGATACTTATTCACTCGTACAGGAATTCATTATATTGGAAGACCTGACAGCCGATCTTGGAAAATCCTGTATGCTCGATTTAAAGATGGGGACAAGACAGCATGGGGTTTATGCTACACCTGCAAAGATTGCGAGCCAAACTTTAAAGTGTAAAGAATCAACAAGTCGTCAATTAGGTGTTCGTCTTTGTGGAATGCAGGTAAATATTATGTTTTTTTTCGTATTTATATGATTTTTCTTTTATTATGATAACAAAAAAGATAAAGGAGGTAATGTTATTATAATATTATATATACATACAATGTATATATATCTTTTAATCTCTATACCTCTTCTTATCTCTCTATCTCTCTGTCTCTCGATGCGGCTTTTTTTTTTCTTGACTTAAATTATGCCGATTAAAAAAAAGGGGGTTATCTTTCTATTTTTTTTACTATCTTTATCATTTGTTTGTCTTTTTTTTATCATATTAAAAAGAAAAATAATATCATACATGAGTGTAGACACAATAATAATAAAGCAAGCAAAATATTCTTTTTTTTTTCTATATTTTTCTTTCAATCAATGGAAACAATGGAATTATCTTAGGTGTTTAAAGCGAATCAGAGTAAATTTGTATCCCAGGACAAATATGCAGGACGACTCTTGACACCTCAATCGTTTCAAGACGCATTGTATTACTTTTTCCACAACGGAGTACGACTATTAGTGGAGCTAATACCCGAATTTATAAACAAGCTGCATCGACTATCAAGTCTAATTCAATCATTACCAGGTTATCGCTTCTATGGCTCAAGTCTCTTTATTGTTTACGACGGTGACAATGTGGGAAACAATGTTGATGTCAGACTCATTGATTTTGCGAGATGTGTTACCCGACGTGAAATTCATGATAATTATAACCTCATGACTTGCCCGCCTCAACATGGACCAACCGAGCCAGACCATGGTTATTTAATTGGTTTAAATTCAATATTAAATGCTTTACAGAATATCCTGGATGAACAGAACAACACAATGATAATGACATAATTTCCTTCTTTTCTTTTTGTTAAAAAAAAAAAGTTTTTAGTATTTCCTTTGTATTCATTGTATATTTCTTCTTTGTACTTAAAAATTTTCTTCCCCCTTTTCTTATTTTTTTTTTTTTTTAATAACAGTAATAGTTAATAAAGCACTTAATACCGTATAACCCTTATACTTTAATTTGACAGAGAGGGGGAGGTTACATTTCACTTCTTAACAAAATATTGATAAAAACATTCGTAACACTTTTCTTTTACATAACAATAAACGGCTTTTCCAAAATAGGTTTGATTACACAAAAAAATATGTTAAAAAACAAACATAAAAACTTGATAAGGAAAACAACAAACAGGGTATCTCAACAATATAATATATTTGGATAAATAGATATTTTATTATTGCTTAATAAAATTTTCTGCCGATGTTTCGGGAGGAGGTGGAGGAGGTGGTTGTTTTCGAACACTAATAGATTTGCTTCTGGTTAGTGATGTCTTGTTTAATTTAGGACTAGTGTTTGTTGGTGTGTTGCACACACTTGTTCGATTGCTTGAAATGCCACTGGCATACGTAGTGGGTGTATTTGCTTCACTGCTTTCAGTTGTGCCTATTGCTGCATATTCACAGTGCTGCTGCTGCTGCTGTTGTTGTTGTTTTTCTGCAAGAGGAAATAATGTTTCATGATCATGTGCAAGGTCTTCCAGTACCTTGTCAGAATACCATTCACCATGATTCTCCACCTGGTTATGATCGTGAAAGAGCGCAGGTGTAAAGAGTAGTGATAGATTTTCCATGGTTATTTTATTAACTTTAGAATGGCTTACTACTCTGTGGGATATTCAAAGGTTAGACTTGTAAAAAGGATCAAGTGGGGCCATTTAACTTACTTTGATAAGTGAGCAATGACTACTTGCAAAGTATCTCTTTGCGGCTTGGAGAGTTCGGCTAGCTTATTTAAAAGAGATACTTTTCGAAGGTTTATATCTTGTATTTCTAGCAGAGAGAAGAAACCAGAATGAATAAATTACATTGAAAGAGCCTTTATTATTCACTTACTTGAGTATTCCATACGATCCTGCACAGGAAAATGAAACAAGGGATGCTTCAATTCTCTTAGATATACCTTTAGCACAGACGCGATTGTAAACACGTCAAATTTCGAGCTCAATTCCACAGTCTCTTCGTCCTTTTCAAACTCGCTCTTTAACAAGTCAATATTTGACTGTCTGCCTGATATTCTATAGATTCCCTCACGCTCCAAACCACCCAGTGACTCCAACTGTCCAATCAATTTGGTCACAATCAAAGGTACTGTGCGATGATGCTCATTGGAATATTCACTTAGACTTGATCCAAACAATACATCCTTACATATGCCATAGT
Source organism: Backusella liffmaniae (assembly GCA_024140265.1). Classification (NCBI taxonomy): domain Eukaryota; kingdom Fungi; phylum Mucoromycota; class Mucoromycetes; order Mucorales; family Backusellaceae; genus Backusella; species Backusella liffmaniae. The sequence goes on along the minus strand of VCJE01000932.1, from coordinate 7,454 downwards.
AATAATTTTCATAATAAATCTGCTTTGGTCTTGTAAAACCCATTTTCTCGTATTCGTTGAAAAAGACTTTTGAGTCTTGCTGATCATCCAAACTTGTATAACAATCCAATGATTCCTTTACCGCCTGTTTTGTATCATATGTGCTTAGCTTGTTTCCATCATACCCTTTTCATTGTATTGTATATTACCTCAAGTTCAACCGATAAAATAGCTTGTTCGTGACTGGAAATAGTGATGAGAATATTTTTTAGTGCATCCGTCTTTCCAAATAAAATGGCCTCCACATGCTAATAATGAAAACAGTTATAAAAAACAGCACATTAAATAAACATATATATATGTATGCATATTGTATATACTCACTCTCATGGCATGAATGGATGTCTCCATCTGTTTCTTCCTTAAAAACTCTAATATGCGCACACCTTGTCTATATTCATGATCTATATTACGTCACAATAAGTAAATAGATGTATTTTGCATATGTACAAGGACATGCTGTTTACCTGCATCGGTTATTTCTTTTTTTAGCTTTGCAAATCGAACTGTTTGTTTAGAAGGATCGACAGTAGCAAACTGTGATTTCATCTGGTTGATAAAGCTCGACATGCCCTTTTTACCCGACGGTGAAGATCCCAGAGTTGAGTGAATTGAGCTAGAGTCAAAATCTCTTGTATGACTTTCATTTGATACTCGGGACCTGGGCTCATCTGAAGATGCCCTGCCAACAACAGGACTGAGGTGGTTTGGATCATTATGCGCTTCTTCTTGCTGCTGTGCAAAAGCAAATTCTGCGCATTTGTTAAAATAGGCTTTATGAAGCTTTAAACATTGGGTTTTAGTAACAAGATAAGAATATAGAGCAATAACAGCTTACTCTTGTTATATCTCTTGTACGAAACATCTCATAGTTTGTATTCTTTTCGCTCAATACTGTCTTTACTTTTTTTCTTCTATGCTCTAGTGAATCCTTTTATGTATAATTTAATAATTAATTAAAAAATAGCAATAATTACTGGGCCTTAATAATAAATAAAGCAATACCTTGACTTTTGATAATAGTTCCAATTGACTTTTCATTATACTAATAAAATCCTTTCTTCCACTTATTGTTTTGTCTACACACTGTTGATGTTGCTGCACTGCCTTTTGAAAGCAGGGCATATAACCATCACCAAAGTATCTCTGATAATCAGTACTAGGCAATCGGTTGATTTTTAAAAGGGCAGTACAATACGTCTCTTCTGCTGATATTCTAGATTATCATCATTATATTAGCTGCTATTAATATATTATACTGTATTATATACTTGTTCTCTACCTTGCTTTAAGTGTAAGAATAAAGGTCTCTAGATCAATTATAGACCATTTCAATACTTTATTGACATGTTCGAGATGAGCAGCAATGTTAGACAACTGTGTACTACAATTAACATTTTCATTTTTTTTTTACATATAAAAAAATAATAAGCAAATAAAGAAGACAGCGTATTTATTTACCTCGTCATCAGTTGCACTCTTCACTGCTGGTTTTTGCATATTAAATAAATAATTATTAAGGAGAAAAGAAAAAATAAAAACAATCGGAAATCAAATCCATCATTTTGAACATTGATGTGAATTATTGATTTGTAGTTTTCTGTAAGTCTGGACTCCAATACTAATGATATATAATATCATAATAAATTATTATAAACTGCCAAGAAGAGAGTGATTCATTCTTTAATTTGATATAAGGGTCATTTCTCCCCCTAACTGTTTTTTTTTTTATAATAAAAGGAATGCAAATAACGCGTCTTCATTCTGTTTTTATGCCAACTTTTTATTTTATTTTTTTATTCAGCTTGATAAATTATGACACGTCCCTCTCTCTCTCTCTCGCTAATTATAGCACAGCAATATAAAATATATAGCTGATATTAATTATAATACTACACGGTACTTTGCTTTCGTCTATATCAATATATATATTTACATATAAATGACATTTGGATTTCCGATGAATGGTTCTTGCACTTTTATTATGATTATTATCGCATCAAATGCTTCTACAAATGATATACAGATTTTATAATTTGAATCGCTAGCTGAACAGTACATTGATAAAGATTAGAATATGGCTTATATGCGAATACATGGCAACCATATTCTAATGTATTCGCGTATCTGAAGTGGTTTTGGTCAGGTTCCACAGATCGATTAACATGGCCATTCTAATTTATTTTATCAACTTTTATTAAACTTTATGGTTAAAGTACAATAACAAAGATTTAATTTATTGTACAATCAGTTGATTGGGTTACTCCTCCTCTTCAAATCTAGGCCTTTTGCTAAAGTAGGTGGCAGAATTTACTATTACTTGATTTAAATGATATTGATGTAGATGTTTTTATTTAGCGGAAATAGTCTTTTATTGACTGTATAAATTTTCTTTTGAGATGTTGATAGAGTATACGCATAACTGAACCACTTTTACTCAATATACTAGAGAGATAATGAATCATGTTACTCTATACTCAAGGTTTGTTTCAAGGAGATCTCTCTCAGATAAATCATCAAGAGAATAGAATGTCTATATATTTAGCTTTCAAAGAATGGATAGTTGTCTAAACTCTTTATATTAAAAAAGCTCAAAGGTAATAGCATGAAGCTTGAAAAAGTTGATTAGGTCATTGGTTTCCCCAAATATGTCACGTACATGGCTTCATACCTGGAACTTTTACGAGCAAGTTTGGGATAAATATTACGAGGAAATGGCTGTAAAAGTTGAACTTGCGGCCTCCTGAAAGCACTATATATATATGATACTCGATTTCAAGTCAAAGCCTTTGGTGATTGGAAGATTTAGGTTTAGAGGTCACTTTGATAAAACATCATTAGAATAAAAGGCATGATCTTTCGCTGGTGTATTTGCCAGCGTTCAATTTGACAATTGAGCTATTTTAAAAAAGAAAATGAAATACTTCCAAAATTGGTAATTAAAAAACAAGTAGACTGATTGGGACTGCCAAAGTCATATGCCCCTTTGTTTTAAAACTGTTGTTGTTGTTGCTGCTGAATGATATGAACGGTTTTTTTTTGTGAAATAAGAGCTCCAGAATGGGTCATTTACCATGGGAAGTGCTCAGTGTCATCTTGACGATTTGCGTGGAGCAAGATTTGGAGTCGACCAGGAATATATTAAAAAGTAGAGCCATTGTGTCTACACAGTTGCTCTTGCTTAATCGCGGAATATACAACTTTATTCTTTCAAGTGAACCCTTTCACCGACTCAGACTGTGGAAAGTACTCTGCGACATACCAAATCGACAAGATCCAATTAAAATAGCGGTAGGAACATCCGATACCAACTGGACTCTCTTGGAAGTAGAAGCCCGTAATGAACTAGTCAATGTAGGGCAATATGAAGATTTTTTAGTGTTGGATGAAGTGCTCCCACTCTCGGGAAAGCGTCGAGGCCGATACATTCCCCAGGGATATAACTTGATGCATCAAGAGGAAATTATCCCCTTTTTTGATTTCAATTGCTTTACAATGGACATGGTTTTATTTGCAACAATAAACTCAATGTCTATATGGCTATGGACAAGGCCATGTACCTTTTTCAGGCACAATATGACTAGGAAAACTCAAGATGCGTCTTTAGAATTCAAGCCTGTATTTTTTACCAGAGAGCAACGCGAACTTATGGTGTGGACTCTTCCTTCATCAGACGCTACTATTTACAACACTGATCTGTTTCGTCGACTAATATAGTACCATCATATTCATCCATCTTTATTTATATACTATTTTTTTATGCAATATAATAATACACTCCTGATTCATCCATTTATTGGCCATATGTTTAGAATCAAGTGTGAGTGACTTTTTATGCATGGTGTGTAACTTTACCGCATTTTCCCACAATGAAAGCAAAATGCCTCCTGACTAAACTGATTTATTTTTAGCAATAACTTGTATTCATTATATCAATTGCTGCATACACATCATCGAACAGAGTTGGGTTGGAGTAAATCTTGTTCCTATAAAAAAACCTCAGTTTTAAAAGATAGCGCTAGTTGACTGATACTATGTGCTATAATAACTTGTATATTTCGGTTATAAAGCTTGTAAAAAGATAAAAGCACCAATCAAGTTTTAAAAAAATGCATTGAACATCACTTTCTGCACTTTTTACACTTTTTATGGGTGTCTTTCATCGTGTGACGGTTTTTCTAATTCAAACAAAACCCAAAGGACATTTTACTTTGTGTGGTTTAGCACCAAAAAAATGCGACCAGACGAACATAAAGCAAAAGATTCACGTCGTTACCAAGCACGTAAAAAAAAACAAGGAGATGAAACTGCTTCACAAGTAGCAGAAGCACGCAGGAAGGCGGCACGAGATAAAGGATTGGGTGTAAATGCAATTCAAAGTAGAAATGGCGAGTTTGTTGAAACTGAGGAGGAAAAAGAAGTAAAAAAGAAAGTACAGGCTAAATTTGCAAAGAGAAAAATACAATCCAATGTCGAGCGATACAGAGAAGAGACGGAGCAAGGTTATTTATGTGTATATTTCCAAAATGGAGAATAGACAATTAACGAATAAAAATAAAAAAAGAGGCCATTCAGCGAGATGCAGAGATGGGCATTGATAGAGAAACAACGGATTTGGTTGCTATGCTTGAAGAGAATGGTAATAGTTATTGTTGGGTTGTTTACTATTATTTGTCATATCTTACAATCATCATCTTAGACGACAATACGGGTTCAAGTTTTTTCAAGTTTAAAGACGAGCAGTTATTTAATGATAATGGTTTAAAAAAGCAAAGCCAAGTGAGTATAACAAGTGAAGAGAGAGAATCCATTCGCTAATCTGTTTGTTTTCAGTTTCATAAAAACATAATGGAAGTTGACTTTAATAGTTTTGAATCGATATTAACAGCTGTAGATACTAGACTGGTATTAAATTTATCAGATGATCAAGATGAATTGGTAATTTCAGACAGAGGAAAAGGGAAATGATATGGATAATAGTGACAATGCAATGTTTTAGATTCAAAGTGCATTAAATGATCATCCTGTTGTGCTTGATAAGCCAATGATTCCTGCATTCAACAAAAACGCCAAAGGTTACGTGTTATTTAAGTCTCAACAACCGACAGTCATTGAAAGGGAGCAGGACGGGATTTATTTACGCAATGATGGGTCAAATCATGTTAAACCGATAAAGAAGGATAAAGAAATTGACGAATTGGATCAATTACTATCGCTGGAAACAAAACCTACAGGTGAGTTGATCTTTACTTTATATTTATTTTCATTAAACTTTATTTTGCTTAGTAGAAGTAAAACCTAGCCAGCCAGTGCCAACAAAGAAAGGTAAAAAAAAAATACACGCGTAAAAAAAAGTGACCAACACCTTACAAATACACGTTATCAATAAAGCATTACCGAAACCAGGTTCAATTAAGAAACCCGCAGTGCAAAACAAGAATGAACAAGACGACGAGGCATGGCTGGATGATATTTTAGGTTAAATTAAATAAAATGTGCTTCAGTGATGAAATTTGTCAACCTAAAAACGAGATGGACATACTTATATAAAATGATTCACTGCAATTAATAAAAAGACTTGGCATTTTTCTGTACTTTCTTTACCCCAGCACTTCTAAAAGGAGTTTTATTTTTCGAACTATTAATCCAGGAATCGCATTTCCAGAGAACCGGATAATCTTGTCATCAAGTTGGATCAGATTTTCATTCGAAAGACCAAGAGGTCATGCCCATCAAAAACATAAAAAAATAAAAAAATATCGACAAGTTTTGATACTCGGTTTTTTCTCTCCTCATTTCATTCATTCATACATTAACCATGTAGTTCTCTCTTGTTGCCGCCACTTTGGCCATTGCTGCTGGTGTTCAAGCTAGCGTTATCCCCAAGGAATGCAAGTATATCGATGCTCAGTGTCCCAATAACGCTGCTTTGGTCAAGGTGGACGATAATTGCTATTCATGTGTCAATGTCTCTGATCATGTCCAGATCAAGAAGCATCATCATAACAAGAAGCATACTACCAAGCATCATAAGCCTGAGCCTCCCAAGCACAAGAAGCCTGACCACAAGAAGGATAATGAAAACAAGAAGGATCACCACAAACGCGATGCTTCTGAGCTTGCCAAGAATCACCACAAAAAGGATGAGCAACTTAATTGATCGTACGTAATTAAAATTATGATATGACATTATTATTTCATTTGGTTAAACCATTAAATTATAGTAACAAAAGATGCTCCATTGAACAATGCTGGAACTGAAAAGGATTTAGAGGTACCTATTGGTATATAGGCTATGAAACAATTCAAGAAAGCATTGATGGCTCTACATGATTACCAAAAGATGAAGCGAAATATTACATGACCATCTCCTAAGGTCATTAAAGAAATAAAGGACACAATCAAGAAATAGGAGAGAAACCTGGTTTATGATCAGGGCCAGACCAACTCAAACAGAGCCACTCATTGTGTCATTCGGGATTCTTATTAGATTGGAGAGCTTATCAAGATACTTTGTGGTTTATGGCGTTCTTTGGATAAGTTTCATTTACGTGAGATGCTCTGCGTTGCTTCCCGGCATAATATGCTTCTTCGTGACCAAGATTTACGCAACCTTAATTACTCAGATTGCTTTGCTATTATTATTACACAAGCGCAATATAGGAGTTCGCAGCAAGCTATTGTTCTTGTTTTTAGTCTGGATAAAGGGAAAATGCCTAAGGATGGTGAAGTGGGGATTGCCTGTGCCGCGCGTCATCGAAACTTATTTCGTTGTCCAGTTAGTGCTTTTGCGTTTTATATGTTTAGTAAAATCCAGGTAAATGGTTATATAATATAGATAAAAAACTTATTGTTATTAAATTGTTTGTTATTATTTCAAACTAGGATAAAACAAGTTTTATAACTGGTGAGAAATGAGTATAATGAGAGTATAGAAGAAAGTAGATTCATAGAAGGAAACTTTGATGGTAAAATGGATACAAGAGAGCAAACTCAAAAACAGGCTCAAAAAGTGGTATTGCACCAAACTACTGATACTGCTAAAAGAGGGTTTTTAAAGCTGCTGGTAAGATGCCAAAGAAGTATTTTAAATTTAGAGTAGAAAAAGTAACTATTGTTTACAGTCTTTCTTCTGTGTTTGGTTTGGATTAGGCTCAACCAAAATGAATCAACATAATGGTAATGAGTTTACTAACTTGTACGCCAATAATGTAGAAGTAACTCAGAGTCTATAATTCTTGGTCATGGCATGAAAAGTTACTGAAAAAAGTCTCCTTTTGATAGATCAAACTATTTTCCCAAAAAGTAAAAGAGAGGATAATATACCATGACAACATCGATAAAATATGCGCTTGGATGTCATCTTTACGGTGTCGAAATTTGAGTTGTATCTGTTCTCAATACGTCAAATTAAG
>VCJE01000931.1:12463-27877 GCA_024140265.1 Backusella liffmaniae | reverse complement strand
TCTTTTATATTCAAAATAGAGCCGATTGTATGCATATCTATGTATGCCGAGAATATTTAAGCTGTTGCATGTCCAATTTACTGGCTCACCCTGTATGCATGGCGAATCGAGTTAAATATGCTGAATTGTATACAACAACGATCAACAGTATATTAATTGCATTATCTAGTTCAGTTCTACCTTTTGATTTTCTATAGAAACTGTATTTATTTCAAATTAGAAAATAAGTCGAAATATTGTATTTCCACTCTCAATTTACCGAATGTTTGAAAAGTACGACCAATTATACGAAAATTTTTTAACCAAGTTTTTGACCAAAATACTGCTAAAATCCTCAAAAACCTGGTCAATTTAAGTTCAAAAACTAGGTTAATATTTTCAAATAAGCGGTCTTACTTTTCAAACATTCGGTAAATTGAGAGTGGAAACACAATAATGGATGGAAAAAAATAAATAAATATGGACTATGTAGTTCATTTACCAAAAACTCAAACGCCATCCCATGTCTATCAATTATAAGAAGTTACAGAATCAATAATTTGTGAGCATTTCTACAAAATCGAGATAATGTCTGTTCCTACAGAAGTGAGCATTATCAATTTCACTACATTGCAGATACGTGCATGAAAACACCAATTTTAAAAAGTAGGCACATAAATGTTGCCCTTTTTAAAGATGCTATCCTTCCGTCACCTGCAAGGTATGACGGTGAATTGGACTGATCTATTTATATTTATCAATTGAACTGATATATAAATACACACGCACACACATGAAATAATAACACTCAATCCAGCTGTAATTTATAAAATGTAGAGAAGGAAAAGAAGCCGACAATCTTCTTTTTATTTTTGCAACTTTATTACGAGAAAAGAGTTTTACAAAAAAGAGAGAATTTACTCCTCATCAGACTCTTCAGCAAGGGTCATAGCAATACGATCCAAATCTCTTTGACCATCTTGGGTAATCTTACGGCCACTACAAAATATACACGCAATTAGTTTGTATATCCCTACCACAATTTGGTCAAACTTACCCCTTCTTGTCCTTTTCCAAGACACCGATCTTCTCCAAAGATTGAAGGACCTTGCGGTTGACGGAGCCAGAGGCATCAACGTGGTGAGAGGGACGAGAGCCACGGTTGATTCTGCCACCGTGAACCTTGTTCAAGGCACCGACACCGACACTCTTGCGGATGTAGATGTGACGGGCAACAGAGGCTATAGAACAAAAGATGAATACTTGTACTTTGATGGTGCAAATGCAAACTTACCGGCACGGACAAAGTACCAATCGGGATCATAAGGAGCCAATTCCTTGAAGGTACCGGTCTTAACAATGTCGACCCACTTGGGGACCTCGAGCTTACCAGTACGCTTAAGGTAGGCGGCGTAGGCCTTGATAAAGGCTAATTAAAATAAATGTAAGTTGTCAATTTCCTTTCTTAAAAAAAAAATATGTACGGAAAGAGGAAAAGCCAAGCCACCCATGAATCGATTTCACCTCCCCTCTTTTAGGCTCGTATTATTTAACAGACATAATGCTGGTTAAATAAGCCCACGTTCATATTTGTTATAAACCAAGTAGTGTTGAAGCAAGGCTTATTTTTTTTTTTTTTGCACTAGGCATTTTGTACAATGTGGTAACCATATATTTTCCAAAACATGAGGGGTAAATTGGCTTTCCTCTTTTCCGTGTCACTGCGTTTCTTATTTGCATATATAGAGCTACAGTAATAAATAAATAAAAAAAAAAGAGTGCATACCATGAGGGTTAACGTCCTTGACAGTAATACCAGCCATTGTATCTAATGCACTGAATTCGAGAAGCAAAAAAAGAGAGGGCTTTATTTTGGTGCACTTCTTTCTCCTTCAAAAATAAAAAAATTTTCCCAGTAATGAAAATTCGCGGCGACGTCACATTGCAAGTCACGACGTATTTTTCAATATGATTGGCTTTTACGAAAACTGACAGGAAAATATATGAATGTTTGATTGTCCACTATGGCACAACATCATTCTGCTTGTAGTTTGATCCTTGGTATGGAAGTGGCCGACACATTGGTACTAAAAATAATAAATTAAAACAAAAAAGAGGAAAGTCAATCAAGCTATCCTCTTTACTATACGCGACGAGTCATAATGAAAATGTTGGTATTTCTTTCTTGATTTGATGGCTGTTTCATATTTGTGATGCTGTGTTTTCATTTGTTCGGTTTACATCCATTCTATTACCATGTAATTGAAATAAAGGCAATGCACGCAACAAATTGTTGATACCTGGAATGTTGATCGATAAATCCTAGTAAAAATATCTCAAACGATATTTCATTACTAAAAGACTCTATATTCTACAAGGAAGTATCTTATTTATTCAAATCAATTGAGGCTGTATTAGCCTCATGTCCAAGTGGAGATGAAAATCGTCTCTCTACAGAGTTTTGTCACATTTAAATCACTCGAGTATTTTAGTAACTCGCTTTCTTTCTCTCTCTTTTACACAACTCATATTTGTGTTGTTTAAATATGTTATATGAATACCTTTCACTCCGACAATCAACTCTCACATAAGCTACATGGCTTTATATTTAGTATCATAGCAAATGGAATAATATTCTAGAACTTTTATTGGTCAGTGAGGCATGAGAAAAGAAAAAAAAAAGCTTTTTGGAAGCTGTAAGCGAGATTTCGATCTTTATTCAATATATAGTGACCGTGCATGTGATGCAAAAGTATGTTGCTATGTTATTATTTACAAAGATAGAGCTGATGGTTTATTCTCTTCTTCTTCTTGTCGTTGCCCTGAGCATTACTGAGCAATAAATTGTGGGCTACCGCTAAAGTCAAATATGGTAATTTTGGAACGTCACAAAAAAAACAACAGCTTTAAACTTTCGTCATGTATCACCTCACACGGGTTCCTCTCTCTATCTCTTGAACAATGTCTTACACAAAGAGTACGTTTTATAAAAGTCGCCCTTCATCTCGACTAACACGTTTTGAAATAGAATATACTTTTGCTCCTCTTCCCCACACCAACCGTGGAGAGTCCATCAAGTTGGAAGCAGACCCCAAAGGAAAGACCTTTGCTTATACCAATGGTAAATCTGTGTTTATTCGAGATTTAGAGGTATTGTTGCGCGTATTTTATTTTATATATAGCAATATACTCACTACTTTTGGACTAGAACCCCTCTATTGCTACCGAATATGTTGGGCATAAGGCTCAGACCAACGTTGCTCGTTATAGTCCAAGTGGTTTTTACATTGCATCTGGAGGTACTTTTTTAATATTCTTGGCAACACGTTTTATACTAAACGTAAAAACATAGATGCACATGGTAATGTTCGTATTTGGGATACTGTTAATGAGGAACACATTCTCAAAAACGAGATTCGTCCCGTTTCCGGAAAGATTTCCGATATTGCGTGGGATAGTGATAGCAAGCGCATCATTGCTGTGGGAGAAGGAAAAGAGAGATTCGGACATGCATTTGCATTTGATACGCTCTCGTCTGTTGGTGAGATTACCGGTCACTCCAAGGTGATCAACAGTGTGAGCATCCGTCAACAGCGTCCCTTCCGTGCCGTTACTGCTTCTGATGATATGACGGTCGCTTTTTATAATGGCGTTCCTTTCAAATATCAAAAGACCATCAGAGACCACACACGTTTTGTTCATGCTGTTCAGTTTTCACCTAGTGGTGATTTCTTTGTTAGTGCTGGCGCAGACGGAAAGGTAAGCATGTCATTCTTTTTGGACTATTTAGAAATTTGCATATCAACATATTGGTGTGTTTTTTAGATTTTCTTGTACGAAGGAAAGAATGGTGAAAAGGTGGGAGAGTTGGAATCTGATCAGAGCCATTCTGGCGGTGTCTTTTCTGTTGCATGGTCTCCTGATAGCACACAGTTATTGACATCGTCTGCTGATTGCACTGCCAAGCTTTGGGATATCAATACCAAGCAAGTGGTTAGCACCTTTAATATCGACTCCGCTCTTAACCCAGTCGAGAATCAGCAAGTGGGCAATTTGTGGAAGGGAGATCACTTAATATCAGCATCCTTGTCGGGCCAGTTTAATTATCTTGATAAAAACACTGGCAAGGTATCTCGTAGCATCGATGGACATACAAAGTCTATCACTGCACTCTCTGTGTCCGATGATGATACCTTATTCACTGGCTCTTATGATGGTCGCGCATACGGTTGGAAGTATGGCGCAGAGGGTGACCACACCGTAGCTGTTTGTATTTCGGGCGAAGGTCATGCTAACCAAGTCACCAGCATTTCGTCAAAGAACAACACCCTCATCACTTCCGGCATGGACGACACGGTGCGCATTGGCTCTGTCGGTGACTTGAAGTTTACAAAGGCCGTTTCAACTGGCTCTCTTCCCAAGACAGTGTCTTCTGGTGCCAGCATGACCGTTGTTGCCACTGCAGAGGCTGTTCAGATTTATGATAAGGATTTAAACAAGGTATCTCAGTTGGACAATCCTGGTTATACTCCCAGTGTTGCCGAAATCGATGTTGCTGGTAAGGTTGTCTACGTCGGTGGCCAGGATAACAAGGTTAGAGTCTATGAATTTAATGGAAATGCTCTTTCTCCTGCTGGAGAACTTGTCAAGAATTTGGGTAATATCACCGCCTTGGCAATCCATCCCGAGCTTCCTTTGATTGCTGTTGGTGACAGTGTGGGCAAGATTTTTGTTTACGACACTGAAACAAAAGAGACCAAGATCCAAAACTGGGTATTCCACACAAGTCGCATCACCGGTCTCGATTGGTCCAAGTGTGGAGGTTATCTTGTGAGCGGCAGTATCGACACAAACGTTTATGTTTGGAATCGTGAAAAGCCCTTTAGAAAGGTGGCTATCAAGAATGCTCATGTCGATGCTGTTAATAGTGTTGCATTCTTGAAAAATGAAGGCAGTTTAAGTGTTGTATCTGTTGGTCAAGATGCTGCCGTACGTGTTTGGGATGTTGCTTTTTAGATAGATAGATAAGGTGCAATGTTCTCTTGTTTATTTTTTTGATATATCAATATATATGTATAAAATATATACATAAATCCAGGCATGATGATTGTCTTGTTTATTTAACTCAAATGTAGTATATGTGTATGCGTATTTTGATAAAACCCGAAGAGGGGGGGGGGGCATTTGCAAGCACACACACTCCATTCGTACTATCAAGTAACTAAAACTGTTGTTGTCAAACATTGTCAGACATTGAAATTATATAAATTGATCGGAAAATAACTGTCCGACAGCAGCGGGTGGCATATACAAGTCACGCCATTCCGGAACACTTGATGCTTTCTCCGGACCTCCACCAAGAGTGGACCTAAAGAGACCTACAGTCAAGGCAAGCTATGGATTCCCTCTTTTCAAACCCTTCACCTAAGCGGGACATATCCATCCATCATGGTAAAGACCTCGATCATTCCACCTTTATGAAACGGGATAGATAATGAGACTGTGATGATGATGAATCCATTTACATTTATTTTAAATTTGTCATTTTTAGACTTGCAAGAGAAGAAACAATGGACGTAACAAGCACGGACGTGGTCACAACAAGTATGTTCGTTGCATCAACTGCTACCGTTGTGTCCCCAAGGACAAGGCCATCAAGCGTTTCACCATCCGCAACATGGTAGAAGCTGCTGCCGTTCGTGATCTTCAGGAAGCCTCCGTCTATGAGGGTAAGTGTGAACAGTTCAATAGAGATAGAAGAAACGCTCAACGATATATATATTTATAGAGTATGCTATTCCCAAGTTGTACGTTAAGCTTCACTACTGTATCTCTTGCGCTATTCACGCTCGTGTTGTCCGTGTTCGTTCCGTTGTTGACCGTCGCAACCGTGCTCCTCCTCAGAGATTCAGATTTGCCAAGGTAACAAATAATGTCCCTCTTTTATTTTCATTTTTTTTTACTAACAAATGTCAATTGACATTTTATAGAAGGCTTAAATGGGAAATAAAAAAAAGTTGTGATATATTTTTTACGGTTCCTCTACCTGGATTCTTTCTTTCTTTTTCTTTTATATAAATAAATAGTTTAGAATAAAAAAAAAAGGGTGTGCTCCACAAAATACAGATTTTATTATATTATTATTATTATTTTTTTACATTGTTCTGCGAAGGATATTAATATTATGATGAAATGATAAAGCAATGTTGAATGAAAGGGGGGGGGGATAAATATATTTATTATGAAGTGAATGAATCAACTCTAGAAGACATAGCACCTGATAACCGAGATTTCGCAGACTTTTTATCTGTTTTGGAAGGAACAAAGCCTCTCACCGGTTTTTTGCCCTTGTCGTTCTTGGGAAGTGCAGTACCGAGACCAACGCGACTACCGCCCGTGTCATTAGATCCACCGAAATTTAGACGACCTTCACCCATCAGATTTGTGAATCTGTCCATTTTGCCTGGTGATTGAAAGAAGGGCTTATTGCGAGAGGTTAAGGGTGACGCATTGGCACGGGTCATGCTTTGAACCTTGATATCCAACTCTGTAAATGATATTTCATCCTCTTCTTCAACATATTCCATTTTATTTTCCTATCAAGATGTGTTAAGTCAATCAGCCTAATAACCATTTTGGCGGTTTACCTCTATGATAATGGGTGCTGAGCAAGATGCTTCACCTACTCGGTCTTTTTCTTCTTCTTCTTCTTCTTCTTCTTCATCTTCCTCGTCTACTTCTTCATCCGATTCTTCAATAACAAGTGCAGAATTTGATTTATACTTGACTTCTTCGACCTCTTCTTCACTATCCGAAAGATAGACACGAGATTCTTCATCAAGAACGGTTTGTGCCGCCTTTGCAAATGCAGCCGTCTTGGGATTGGAAGCCAAGCGCTCCATGACATCTCCACTTTCAAGTAACATCCTGCGTCGTTTTGCTGCCGCAGCACGACGAATGGCAATCAAGTCGTCCTCATCGTTATCATAAATGTCAAAGTCATCCAGCATGAGACCGTTTTCGGCAGCAGCCTTTTGTCTACGTAGACCACCACCCGTAATGTCCTTCATGAGGCGATCAATCATGTTTTTATCCCTCTCCATCATTTGTTCACTATAATAGAGTTAGTAAGAGCATCTTTATTCTAATATAGCTTTACCTATAGATTTCTTTCAATGCAGCTTCATCCACATTATCCGTCTCTTCATTGCGTTCAACCAAAAGACCATCATCTTCAAATTGGTCCAAGTCTTCCGTCTCGTCAGCGTCAGGACCACCTGCTCCAAAATGCTCATCTTCTTCTTCCTCGGCTTCTTCTTCCAAAAATCGACTCTTTGGTTTGGGACCTTGGGGTTTCGTTGGTACAGGTGCAAACGAGACATGTCGCTGTTCTGGTTCGGAGGACTCTTCATCGTCAACGTCCATTGAATCGTCTTGCTGTACTTGCTCTTCTACAGATTCATCTCTTTGTTTTAATCGACTCAAGGGCTTGTTTTCATCAGTGACATTGCTCTCAATAGTAGTTGTTGATTTCTAAATACATGATGAAGTAAATAACAAAGCGTAAGTATATTTTATTTAGACTTACTGTCTTGACTTGAAAAAAGGCTGCAATTGAATTCTTTGGCTCTGGTTTTTTAGGTTCCATTCTTGGTTTATCCACCTCTTCATCGTCATCGTCAAAGATGGATTTTTTACCAGGTTTGCGATTCCATCGTTTAAATGCGACAGTGGCCAAATCATCTTGGTCATCACTTTCTCCACCCTGCTCTTCGCGTGTGCTGCTACTTTGATCCTCTTCTTCTTCATCATCGTCCTCTTGGCCTGATAATTCATCCATAATGTCATCATCTTCATAACCTTCCTGTTCGTCTTGACTGTAATCTCCATCGTCTTCATCGTCATCATCGTCATGGTTTTTATTTTTACTGAAATGTTTATTGACCTCCAAATAAATCAATTCGTTCTGCTTCTCCCTATCAAGTGCCTTTTTTGCGTGATCAGTAGCTGAAGTATATTCACCTCGAGACATGGCGGCCTCTTCCATTTCCTTTCTTCGAGAGTACATGTGCTGTGCAATGCGATCACGCAACTGTTGATTATGTTTCTTATGGATGCTATTTGATGTGGCAACAGGTGACCATGGTATCGCAGATGCTTTTGATTTGTCTGGTGATAGTATGTTGGTAGGTGCGCCCACAATTTCCAAATCATCATCAAATTCCTCATGCTTTGTTATTGGCTTCTTTATCGTACGTTCAGGAGATGATGGTGTATGTTTTGTCTGACTATAAAAAAAAGTTAATATACCTTAAATATCTTGTACATCAAAGCCATACTTGCCTTTTTCTGGTTGCCAATTTATTAAAAAGATCACTAAACGACTTTTTGTGAAAAGTAGGTTTGATCGAAATATTGGCCTCTCTGCGTAATCGATCCGTTTCTCTATACATTTCAAGTTGATCCTGTTTTGTCATGCGTTTCTCGTCTTCTTCACTTGAGCTTGAATCTTCCAAAATGTTGGTTGTTCGTATCAGCTGTTCGCCATTTTCATCTACTTGTTGTAAGAATTTAGATTGGCGACCTTTACGAGTCTTTTTCTGCTTTGGCCTATAGAGACGACCGCTCTCGTCATCATCATCAGAAGAACCCATTTCCTCAGCCAATTCCTTTAGAAATGCTGCTGTGCGTTCATGATTGACGGGTCTTTCCATGATATCTTTTGGTGCTTGCTTTTTCTTGCCAACATCCCGTTTACGCTTCTTTTCTTTTGATTTTTTGGTACTTGCTCTCTTCTTCTTTTGAGGTTCTGGGGCTGGCTCTGGTTTATTAAAGGGGAAATTCTTGAATTTGTTTTCAGTCTCTTCTGAAGCGCTTGCAGGCTCTCTATTTTTTAAGGATTCCGGCATTTCAAACAGAGCATTGTTTTCATCATCGAAAGTATTGTCCATGTAAAAGTTGTCAATGCTCATAATATTCTTGATCTTATCGGACACATTGAGCCCTTCAAAGCCATCATGATCTAGTGTTGAGCTAAGCAAGGTATCATCTTCTGAATCAGAATAGTCGACTCTGCGAGCATTTGAGGTAGAATGAAAGAGTGGCATGTCATCGTCGGTATCCATCGCGTCGGCGCGTATATAACTTTAATAAAGAAAAAAAGGGTAAAAAAAAAAAAAAACCAGGATTTGTCGTGTTCTTTTCTAGGAAAATCGTGACTGTTCTTCAAAAAGGTACCTTGCCACTTCCTTCAATGCATTGCTTTATTAATAACGTTTAATAAATATATAGAGCTCCACACAATACAAGAGAGTTTATTTATAAGGAATACATGTATTGTATTATTGATACAACAATCGAGTTATTTTGCCAACACCTTTTGTACGACCTTCTCTAAATATCTAAACACGATGCATATCATGAGAGACATGTTGACTCAATTTTATTTTACTTTTATCACTTACCAATCTGCTTCCAATGGTAAGATATTCAGGTGTCTTTACAAATTCAAATTCCTTTTTAAAAAGAGAGAATAACTTGAGAAAATGAAATATATATGGTTGACATCATCAACTTACAACAATAGCTCGATCGCCAGTTCGAAGAACACTCTTCTCCAATATATTGATACTAGCTGTTTGACGCACCGCACCACAATGAACCATGGCTTGATATTTTGTTTTTATTGTAGTTGAATGATAAAGGACAACAATCTCTGCCTCAAACCGTTTCGTTACACGAGGAGGAGGTATATCCTTATCAAATGCAAGAAGCACCATGCCCTTTCTCAATGCATCGCGTCGTACATTTTTCAATGCAAACGTCACGCTTTGACCAGCACGGGCAGCAGGCACTTGGTTTCGCTTACGATGAATGCCCTTGATGGATGTCGTCATGAAATCACCGGCAAAATCGGGGCCCAGTCTGACCTTGTCCCCAACATGAATCAATCCACCCTTCATGACCCCACTGACAACAGTCCCGACAAAAGGAACAGAATATGTTTCGTTAATCTCGTAGTGAAAAGGCTCAGTGGCATCAAAGTGGGATAATGAAGGTAATATATTAAGAAAGTTTCGCACCAGATCCAGACCTTGTCCCGTCACATTGCTCACTTGAAAGATGGGACATAAACGTTCACTTACAAAGTTTTGCTTAAAGGGTAAACTCAGTTTAGTACAAGTCATTTTATATCTTCATTCCTACCTACAGCTGTCACTACGACATCATGGTTGTTTTGTACAAATATTGGTATTTTCTTGCACGACTTTGATTTTAGCAATGCGGCTAGATCTTTGATGGTCTTTCCCAAGACGTGCTCAGGGCATCGATCAATCTTTGTGACGACCACAAGAACAGGTATATTAAGTGATAGAGCGAGACCCAAGTGCTCCTTTGACATGCCAATCATGCCTGCATTCGCACCCACCATCAACATGGCAAAGTCAGGAGCACTGCCTGTCATTCCAAAGACAGTTGTCTTGATTTGGGGTCAATATATGGATAGACACATTTTCTTTTTGTTTTACCTTGAGGTATTTTTCATGTCCCGCCAGATCTACAAAGCTCAACACTTTTGCTGCAGATTGACAGACATCCTCCCACGTTAGTTTCTTGGGGGATTGAGGCATGATGGGTCGAGAATGTGAGTCAAAGCCTAGAATCTCACCACCCACACTGGACGTTCTTCCAGATTCAATCTCATGTTTATGTCGGAATAAATTTAACCGAGCCTTTCCTCTACCATCATCCAGTACACCTTTTGTTAGTACTCCCAACATGGTCGACTAAAAGATGGTTAGTCTAGTTTCGTACTGTAGAATTCACATCATAAACACCTTTCCCGCGTCAACATTTCCCACAACTGCAATTCGTATTTCAAGCAAGTCCTGTACTGTTTTTGGCCTTTTTCGAATCATCAAGTGCGCGACAATGTCTATCGTCTTTTTTTCAGTCTTGTTTAATTGGTTCAATTCATCAATATCCGTAAAGTCAGCATCCAACTCATCACATATCAGCTTCACAGTTGTCAAGCACTGCTCATAGTCACTGAGTGAAAGCGCCATTGGCGTACCATCCTCTATGACATATAAGTTGCATTATTCCTTATTTTATATTTATATCAAAAAAACAAAAAAAAAACAAAAACCTTCAAGACCAACTTCAAGTAGCGTCTCGCCATCTCCTTGTGCCATTCTTTTCTGTATTAGGCTCTTTAGCCATTCCTTGTCTTCATTGGAGTCATGTAATAGACGGTCCTTGGGTGCAAGAAAATTGAGTTCCCCAAAAGTCCTTGCAAGCTATTTTATAAAGTTTGTTCTACCTTGAGTGTTCTTTCTTCATGCTGATCTTCAAGTAAACTGTCATTTAAGGAAGCCTCATAGAGAGCATTTGCAAGAAGAGCTGCCTCATCCAAAGTGTCTTTTTTATCGCAGGTTGACATTGTAATATATATATATGAAAAAAGAATAGTTTATCAATGCAGTTTTTTCGTTTTTTTTTTTTTTCAAGATCAAACCTAAAATGATGTCAGAATATGCTAGAGCGCGATATCTGTGACAGTTTTTTCTGAGCTACTTCAAAAAAGCAATGCTCGCGTTAGATATATTCAACATTTATATATAAAACAAGAAAATTAGATTTGGAAACAAAACTTTTACATTTATTAGAAGTTTTTCTATTCTATACAAATATGTGTGTTATAATACATTATTACATGTAAAAAAATATAATTCTCGATTCTATATATACTAAAATAGACTTATAAAAGGGGTGAAGAGATTTAATCAACTTCTTCAATGGAAGGACCGTCAGTCTCATCGGTGGTGTTGGCACCGGGGAAACCTCCAGGAGCACCGCCAGGAGCACCACCAGGGAAACCACCGGGAGCGGCACCAGGAGCATCACCCTGTTGTTGTTGATAGAACTTCATCATGATGGGGTTGGCAACTTCTTCCAATTCCTTTTGCTTGGATTCGTATTCTTCCTTGGAAGCCTCCTGGGACTCATCGAGCCACTTGATGGACTCATCAACGGCAGCGTTGAGCTTGGTCTTCTCGTCTTCGGGAAGAGCACCACCGACCTTCTCATCTTGAAGGGTGTTGCGGAGGTTGTAGGCATAGGATTCAAGACCGTTCTTGGCTTGGATACGAGAAGCAGCCTCTTCATCTTCGGCCTTGTACTTTTCGGCATCGTTGACCATGCGCTCAATTTCCTCCTTGGAGAGACGACCCTTATCGTTGGTGATGGTAATCTTGTTGGACTTACCGGTGGTCTTGTCAAGAGCAGAGACGTTCAAGATACCGTTAGCATCAACATCGAAGGTAACCTCGACCTGAGGAACACCACGAGGAGCAGGGGGGATACCGGACAATTCAAACTTACCGAGAAGGTTGTTATCCTTGGTGCGGGCACGCTCACCTTCAAAGACCTGAATCAAGACACCGGGCTGGTTATCAGCATAGGTGGAGAAGATCTCGGACTTCTTGGTGGGAACAGTGGTGTTACGCTTGATGAGGGCAGTCATGACACCACCAGCGGTCTCAATACCGAGAGAAAGAGGGGCAACATCCAAAAGAAGGAGATCCTGGGTCTTCTCGGAGGTATCACCGGAAAGAATGGCGGCCTGGACAGCGGCACCATAGGCAACAGCCTCATCGGGGTTGATGGACTTGTTGGGTTCCTTACCGTTGAAGAAGTCAGAGACGAGCTTCTGGACCTTGGGGATACGGGTAGAACCACCAACAAGGACGATATCGTGGACAGAGGCCTTGTCGATCTTGGAGTCACGGAGGACCTTCTCAACAGGCTCCATGGTGTTACGGAAGAGATCCTGGTTCAATTCCTCGAAACGAGCACGGGTCAAGGAAGTGTAGAAATCAACACCTTCAAAGAGGGAATCGATTTCAATGGTGGTCTGGGCAGCAGAGGACAAGGTACGCTTTGCGCGCTCACAAGCAGTGCGGAGACGACGGACAGCACGGGCGTTGGCAGAGATGTCCTTCTTGAACTTGCGCTTGAACTCACCCATGAAGTGAGTGACGAGACGGTTATCGAAATCTTCACCACCCAAGTGAGTATCACCAGCAGTAGCCTTGACTTCAAAGATACCATCTTCAATGGTCAAGAGGGAGACATCAAAGGTTCCTCCTCCCAAATCAAAGATCAAAACGTTACGTTCACCTTCAACCTTCTTATCCAAACCGTAGGCAATGGCGGCGGCAGTAGGCTCGTTGATGATACGCTGGACGTTCATACCGGAAATCAAACCAGCATCCTTGGTAGCCTGACGTTGACCTAATTGTTATACAATATTAGAATGAGTCACAAAGGAAATGACACGAGAAAAAAAAAATTTTTTCTTCTCTTTTTTTTATTTTTATTTTTTATTTTTAAAAAAAAATAGAAAAAGGTTTACTTACTGTCGTTAAAGTAGGCAGGAACGGTGATAACAGCGTTCTTGACCTCACCACCGAGGTAGGCTTCAGCAGTCTCTCTCATCTTGATCAAGACCATGGAAGAGATTTCTTCGGGAGTGAAGACCTTGGTCTCACCCTTATATTCGACCTGGATCAAAGGCTTGGTATCCTTGTCAATGATCTTGAAAGGCCAGTGCTTCATATCAGCCTGGACCTCAGCATCATCGAAACGACGACCGATCAAACGCTTGGCGTCAAAGACGGTGTTGTAAGGGTTCATGGCGACCTGGTTCTTGGCGGCATCACCAATAAGACGCTCAGAGTCAGTGAAACCAACATAAGAGGGGGTG
The DNA here is from genome assembly GCA_024140265.1 of Backusella liffmaniae. Lineage (NCBI taxonomy): Eukaryota > Fungi > Mucoromycota > Mucoromycetes > Mucorales > Backusellaceae > Backusella > Backusella liffmaniae. Next base: position 14,130 of record VCJE01000931.1, on the reverse strand, counting down.
GTACGGTTACCCTGATCGTTGGCAATGATTTCGACACGATCGTTTTGCCAGACACCAACACAAGAGTAGCTAGATGTTTATTGTTATAAACACGAACAATACAAATTATTGGTCCTTTTCTTTACTTACGTTGTACCCAAATCAATACCAACTATGGTAAAAGAAAACAAATAAACAACATGCTCTTTGTAAACAGTTTCACACAAAACTTACCAGACTTTCCAGACATTTTTATAAAATAAAAAGTTTTATAAAGAAGAAAACAAAAACAAAAAGTAAATGGGGATGACAAAAAAACTTGTTTTTAAAAGGGCTCAGAAAATTATTTGTGACAAGTTTGGAAGGAAGTGGAAAATGGTGGAATATTGACGAGTTCTGGCACGTGATAAAAGTATATTCAAAACAACTCCGATAAGCGATTTGGAAAATGGAAAGACCTGGAAAGATACATCTTTCATGACATAATTGCACTTTAAAAAAAAACTTTACATCTTATTCTCGGGAAAAAAAAAAAGAGAGGTATCAATGACACCTTTCAACTTGTGTAATGGATTCGAGAATAGTAGGACTATATTTGCCATAATATTTGGATAGAACGAGCTCATAAACAAAGAAACGCTTAGATGTACCATATATTACAAGAATAATGTTCAAAAGGAGTGGAAGTTTAGGGATGTTCTTGATTAGGCATAGGTAAATTCTTATTTCTTTATTATAAGAATTTGGTCTTTCTGTAAGAGATAAAGAAATGATGGTACATCACACCGACAGGGCAAGGAGGAACATACTATTACTCACTCCAAAACAATCGGGCTTATTGAAATGAGAGAAATTGTATATATAAAAACAAAGTTGGTCATAGCTCGTTGGTACACTTTTATTTCGTCATTTTCATTCTCAATTATCAAATAGCAAAATCAGATGGCCTTATTTCATTGTTTCTCTTATTTTGTTCATTTTTTTTTTCTTTTTACCCGAATTGTATACTTGAAGGGGCCTGTCGATTACAACTATGAAATGAATACAATCACCTTTGAGAGTATATAAAATCAATATTAACTTTATATCAGATTTTAGCGATTCATTTACAATAAGTTTACGTCTTATCTATTGTCCAAATATCGATCAATATTGTGTTACAACTGGTTCGTACCTAGATTTCAAAAATAAGTATTATTTCAGGAGGGAGGATAGAACTTTTTTTTTAAAAAAAAAGTCACTGGCTACCATTATGTTGATAAATTCTAGAATCCAAATCATTCACGTATTCTGATACAACTCCCGTTTTACAATGCATTACGTATAATTAGGAAGCGCATGCTATCCATATCAAGAAAATCTCCCTCCTGCTTGGCAAATAACAACTTTCGGAAATGATAATAATGAAATAAACTATCGTTACAGAGAAGCATGTAAACTTTGAATGGATAAAATCATAATCCTTGTTTACTTTTATAACTTCTTATTCGCTTCATCCTGTAAAGGGAGTAAATTTGTTTATTGTTGCTGTCGATACTTGGTAAAAGAGGATCTTTATATTTCTTTTCAGTGGAGGAAGATGATCTTTTGAATGCATTAAAAGTTGAACAGGAACAAGACAATCAATTGCAAGTAGTGAGTGACACTACTTGTTCTGTTTCTATGACAAAATGCATATCCATCATAAA